>VJMY01000263.1:0-96912 GCA_009869795.1 Neelides sp. FZ-2019
TGTCAATATAATATTGATGTGTATATTATATATAGCGAATCGTATTCTTTAGCTGACATTCGTGTCTCATCCCAATTCAGTTTCCCAAGAGTGGACAATCCAAATTCATGCGTCTCATCTGGGAATTATATTGAACTTCCTTCAACCTTCTTTGAATCTCAAGATTTTAGCAATTACGGCTTTCCACGTAAGTTTAGAATAACAACCAAAAACGACAAGAGAAATTATAGTGAATATATTTAACTAAATATTTTTGCACTAATATTGATTCTTTCTTATATACAGATAAAGCTCTGGTAGTTCTATGGGCCAGACTTCGCTATGGCGTATGGGAAGAGCATGTAAGATAGGAAATTTTTGAATCATAAAGCTCACCCAATATAATTTCTAAAGCTTATGATATGCTTATTTTATATTAGGGATATCCTGGAGATTTTCGTTTTCCTTATTTTTACAAAAAACCCGAAATTGTTAATGAACAATGGAAGGTAAACGGATGCTTCGAGGAATCTCTTGAAGGAGATTTCATAGACATGTAATACAATCTTGACTTGATCATATATATTCCTACTATTCTAAAACTATATTTTTATTTAAATTTGACAAACTTACAAAACAAGATGTACAATTTTTAGAGATAATAATGAAGAATGCATGTTTGAAAATGAAAATGGACCTCATGTCAATTGTCGATTCATTCCAAAAGAAAGTCAAAAAAGCAAAAGTTCACTCATGCACTTTCACTGGCTCAATTCAACAATTGAGTTTTGTGATAAACACACACATAGAACTTCGGATCCAAACAGGCAAAATGTCTTTTGCAGTCATTTGAGCATTTGGGAAATAATTGAAAAAACTTCAGATTACTCAAAACTAAAACTAGAATCCAAAAGCAATCTTCCAAAATTGAATTCCCGAGTCGTTCAAAAATCACAAGTTCCACTTTTCTATTTATTAATTGATTCTGGTTATGCTAAGGTGAGCTTAAAAATAATTTCAATAACTAATTAAATACACCAGTAAATATTAAATAAGATTATATTAGGGGAATTAGTTAGTGATTAAAGATGATTAAAATATATTTTAAAGGTTTTACCAAGAGTAATTCCAGAGATTATCAAAAACTTAAAAACAATATTCAATGGGACTTTTACAACCCCAAGTACAATTGGTACACTGTCAAGTTATCCTGAACATAATAATATTAAAAGAATTGTCAATTGGCTTCCTATTGCTGGAAATGAAAGAAAATTCATTGAGTAATGAACTAGTAATTTAATAATACCCTACAAGTTAATTAATTCGAAAATGATGAATAAATGTCTTTTAATTTCTCCTTTACTTATTTAAAGATTTTTAGATAATTTCTCAACAAATGGACCAATTGTTCGTGATTTTGGTCGAATTCTTTTATACGCAATTGAAGAAATCAAGCTCCTTGATCATAAAGCAGGAGCTGTGATTCTCATAGTTAAAACAGGAGTTGGATCAAACACATTCAGCAGCTTGTCTTACGAGTCTGAACTCATCGCTTCAATGAAGGAGGCAAAAAATTTGAAAATATTTGGAGTGGAAACTGTTGTTAAAACAAAGAGTCCCAATATCAACCTAAAGAGACTCATTTGGGAATCTCGAGGAGAACATGTATTGGTTGAAGGGGAATTTGGTATATCAGCAGCATTTCGTCCTGTTATTTCCACACTTTATCAAGTTCTTTCCAAACCAATTGAAGAAAAACCGTTTCAAACTGTAAGTCTCCATTTAAATTATAATAAATTAATTTTAAATTAAGTAAATTATTCAATATTTACGTTCCTTTTCAATCAAATAATATTTAATCAAACTAATGACTCATTTTTAACTCATTTAATATAAGTTTATAATGTTCATAATTTAATTTTCCCTTTTTATATTTTAAATTTTATGCCAATTGAGTCATTTTATTAACCCAATTTTAATATAAATTCTAGTTTTTTAAAGGATTCTTAGAGTGTGGCAAAACTACTAAAATCCCTATACTTGGATATAAAATTTTGAATTTTGAAATCTACTTCACAACCAAATTAATGCTCAATGAAGATCAAATCCATCTTAAAATCAATGGTCAGATTCAACCTGTTGTATTTGAAAGAAGAGACGAATGGGACGAACATACAGATTTCAAACAGGAGACGTTCATTTTACACCAAAGTTCAAGGATTTCCCATTTCTCCTATAGAAAACGAATGGGAATTTTATTTTGACTCTGACAGCTCATCCTCTCAATGCTCTGGTTCTGGCGGTCATCTTGTCATCATAGCTCAATTGGATCATGTTTTTAGCAATTCAATATTTGAAGTTGAAAGAGAAGAAATAAAGGTCCAAGTCTCGAGTTCCGTCTCTGATGATGACAATAGCATTATTGATATAGGATCAGTTTGGCCCAGATCGTCTCCTTTTGCCATTCACGCACGGGTTGAGCTGAACGGAAGACCTTTGTATGGGCTAAGTGATAAACAAGTTATAGCCCGGGTTGTGGCGGATGAGCGGAGTTGGGAAGTGAAATTGAAAGATGATGGAATCGGCCTTCCAGATGTCTTACCCAATGATGGAGTCTATTCCGCTCATTTTGTTCCTCCACATGACAGTTCGTACAAAATATCCGTTTCGGTTCACGGAGACCCAACGACTCATCTTCGCCCGCCACATTATCCCTTTAATAATAATGAGAAAAATGGACCTTTTGGCCCCACTCTTCTTCCTTTTGATCAGAGAGTGATCGGATGTGATAGATGCGATGGAACTTCTCGGTTTACAAGACCATTTACTATTGTACAAGATTTGCCAAATCCTGTTCAAGTTGTCAATTCTGCTTCGTATATTTTGGTAAGATTTTTGTTAAAGATGCGAATGAAGTTTTAATTTAAAAAATTATCATAATTTTTTATAATAAATTACAAAAGGCATTTGCTAAAAAAGTTAAGTTTTTAAAAAAAGAAATAACCACAGTTCTGAAAGACTATCTTCATCTAGATTATTTAATTAAATTTTATTAATAGAATTTTTATTTTATTTTATAAACGGCTTTTTTCAGGGAACGCCAGAAAGAATTTTAGATTTGAGCGTCACTGCAAAAGAAAGAAGGGTTCTTTTTAACTTTACTGCTCCTGGACTCATTGGAGAACAAGGACAAGGTTGAGATTAAATATTTTTCAGCATGATAAATTCATTCTTTTATTTTTAATATTTTTATTACACAAAGAAAATATGCTGAATAGCTCAAAAGGATGTTACAAAAGGTTTTATTAAACATTTAATAATTTTAGTTCAACAATATAACATTTACACTGCACAGACGTTAGAAGCGCTGAGAGAAGATCCAACTGCAGGGAGAGTTGTGGCGTCTTTTATGGCATTGCCACCAGGAGAAAGCGAAGGATTTTCCTTCGCTTCGACTCAAGAAGTCGTCCCATATTATGCCATTGAGGCTGTCAATTACATAAACCATAAGGGAAATTTAAGAGTAAGGAGAATTATAAAAATAATATAAAAATAATTTGATAAATGTATTAACAAGTCTAGTAATAATGTAAATATTCTTTGAACAGGCTGGATCTTCTAATATTGTAAGAGTTCATACAAGACCTTGAACGAAATTAATAAATGACAAACTTTTAAGATCTATGAATATGTGAAAAATCATCAAAATACACTACATTTTTATGTTTAATTTTGTAAATATTCATTTATACATATATAAGTAAGTCAATTTTGTTGAATAAATAGAAATATGAATATTAAGAATTGATTAATTAATACATTATTATTCACAATTCTTATATAAAGAATTTGGTATTTAGTATTTAATAGTTTATTAATTAACTTACAAGTAGATATTTAAACGGTAAGAAGAAAAACAATTTATGGTTTATTTATGGTTTAAATTTTTATACAAACACTCTTTAACATTTACATAAAATATCTGCGTCGGACACTCTCATCTATAATTTATAATGTAAATAATAAATATATAAAAAATAAAATGTGAATGAATTTATAGAAAATCAAAAGTAAAGTTTAGTAGTTTAGTTTGTCATTCCAGTCGAAGAAGTCAGCGGCGACGTAACTTGAAATCCGTTATTCTTAGCCTATAAAGACAATTTGAAAATAAAAAAAATCACTTCAGAGCTTGGCAATAAACACGAACTGAAATTTTGTAGTCATCTAAAGATAGAAATCTTTGACAGATAATAAAGATAATATTTCTATATTGACTTTTAAAATATCAATCTAATAAAGCTTTGCCAATAAAATGAAGCTTTTGAAGCTTGAGAGCTTGTGAAATGTGTAAAAAAAATCTTTTCATACGCATATTTTTTACAAATTAAAATTTGAAAAATGAAATGATTAATGCCGAATGGAATGATAAGCGGAATGGAAATGAAATTTACATTCAATTTTTGCGTCGCAGACAAATTGATTCTATTTGAACTTCGGGAAGTTGAATCAGTCTTGGAGACTTCGACTCTCAATGTAGAGCAACAAGAGCGGCTCATTAGTAAAGCCTGTAAAGATCAATTTTTTTTGTTCCCGCTACCATAAATGTTTATAAATAATTATATGTAAAACAATGCCAACTGTCTCTTACATAAATGTATAATATGTATGTATTGATTAAATTACATTGCAATTACTTGTAATTACTTAAACTTTAAGTAAAGGAAATCACTGTTACAATAAAATTAATCAAATACAACAAATAATTTAAATAGAAGAATCGTTACCTTAAATCCAGACCGGTATTTCTTATTGAAAAATGCATATAAAATGGGGTTTATACAGGAGTTGCTCGAGCCGAGCCATTGGGCCATCGGCATTATTGTCCGGATTAATTCATTTTCCCATTCGGTTGGCTGAGGGCCAAGCTTCACTCGTGTGATGATGGCGTGAAGGGGAAGCCAAGAAAGCGCGAAGAGAACCACCACCACCAGCAGCATCTTGATCACTTTCATCTTGGATCTTCAATCAAAAGGGATTTGACTTGACAAGTCCTCGGATGCAAATTCAATCAGCCCATCCATCATCCAATGGGATTCTTAATAGCGATGGAATTATCCTATAATGTACCTTTGAACGAGGAGCTCGGTCGAGAGGTTCTTCCCTTCTTGCGGAATCCGCCTGGTAGAGACTCGCCGAAGAATCAGGGCATAGAAGATGGTGATGAGGATGAGGGGAAGGATGTAGCAGAGGACGAGGTGGGCGATGATGTAGTAAACGTTTTCCGCAACGCTGCTCGGCCACACCTCCGTGCAGATCTGAATTTTACGTCAATTGAATCTCCATTAACACAACGCATCACTCATGCTCTTGTGAAACCCACACTCAATTACTTCATCAAAAGAGAATTTCTACTCTTCAAGACCTGTTGAACTTGTGAGATTTTTCTTAAATAGTAAATTAAGACACTTTATCTTACAATAAATAAATAAACAAAAAAGTAAATCCAATTTCTTTAAGGTAAGTCCATATAATATAATTTTAAATTCTTTAATAAATGAAGAAATAGCCTCAACTTTTATATAGTTCGCCTTTTTCGTTTAATTTTGTGTTGATCTTTTAGAAAAAGTTGTAAAAAGTTTTTTTAGCAAATATAGTGCCTCATGTTTTTCAATTATAAATTCCAATCAACTTAAAAATAAATTAAGATTATGAGAACTTTCAAACACAACACAAATATACTAAATGAAAGTCAGAACGAACCGTTAGATCTTCTGTGGTTGAAATCCTGAAAAAGATGGCCCATGGGAAAGTGATGGCGAAGGAGAAAGCCCAAATGACTAAAATGACGAGCCGGCAGCTGCTCCCGGAAATTTGAATCTTCATGGGGTGACAAATGGCGAGGTAGCTTTTGATGGAAAACCATGATAAATAAAGAGTTGATAAATGGGGGCTGAAAGGGTCCTCACCGCTCCATTGCAATGGCAATTAGCGTGTCGATGCTGGCAGAGACAGAGACTCCTTGAAGGTACGGAACGACCTTACAAATCCATTCGCCCAGGATCCAAGCTGAAAAACCTCACATTTTACAAACAGCCAGCTCACGTGGACGAAGATATCGTAAAGAGAGACATTAGTCATTCTCGGATGTCAATTCCAGTAAGTCGGAGACATGTGAGGTTGGGAGTGGAGTGGGTTGAGAAACAAGCTCTTCTATTTAACGACGCCTCACCCACCAACCGTTGATCAATCATATGACATATAAGAGTCGAATCCAAAGAGTTGCAACTCCTTTCTCAATTGCCCTCATCAGGACCATTTGAACTCGGCTACACATCCATTTTCCATTGCGAACTTACTGAATGAGCCATAAATACCCGCTTAACCCCCACTTTCACTTCCTCAAGATACACTTCAACCGAATTTCTAAAAATATTTATATTCATCTCCTCGATTCATCAATGTCATTTTTCATATATTTTCCTCTTCTCTCTCACTCATAACCTTTGAGCCCAAACTTTTACTTATTACTGTTAAGTTTTATATTAAAATGTTTTTAAGTCATCATACTGATTTAATATTTCATGTGCAGAATTCAAGTGCAAATTAAATTAGTAAATTAAATCCTCAATCTTAATATCTCAATGAAACCTAGCGTTAACGCCGTTAATAAAATAGTAAAATTAATTTCAATATTAATTTAACTAGTTATAGATTGAGAGATAATGTATAAGAGAATGAAGGGGCTTTTGGTTGATTTCTCCTTCAGTCGAAACTTGAAGTTTTAAGTACATCCTTTTGCCCGGCCTCTTTATTCTCTCTTGACATTCTCAAGTTACTCAAACGATTGTCTTTTCCAACCCTCCAGGATTATCTCCCTGACATATGCGTAAGAATTTTTGGGGAAGAAAAAAGAAGAGGATTCTTAAGGAAATATGAGCCTTGTAAATAAAAGTCATTTAGCACTATATAGAGCCATACTATGCTCCGAATACTCTCCCTTGGCTTTCTCCTGCGTGTAAATGAATATAAATTGAAGACACGAGGCAATAATAAAGAAGCTACGCGGATTAGTGTGCATAATCAATTCACTCAATGACTTCCACAGCAGAACAAGGAATTCCAATGGCCATTATGCATCTTTTGAGAATGAAATAACTTGGAATCCATCCAATTCAATATCAATCACGATCCTCTAATAAATCATTCATACTCCTTTATGTAAGTACAATTCATGTTAATTTCATTCCGTTATACATTGTACTTAATGTGTATTCTTATAGTATAAATTTCATATGCCGAAGCACAAAGTTTAAAAAAAACTCAATTACAAAAAAACAACAAAAAAAGTTGTTTAAAATATTAATTTCTTTGAATATTATAAAAATTTAAGATGCATATTTGACAGTTCACCCAGAAGGAAATAAGATTTTCTAAAAAGAAATGAAATAATTCTTCAGATATTTTAAGACCATTTGGTTGGAATTCGGATGTTTATTTCAATTTTCGTAAGATCGGGAATGGCAAAGGCGGTTCGCGGATTTATAAAAATATGTAAATAGAATATTGAGGGAGTGTTGAAGGGTTGGATTGAGTGAGACGAGAAGTTTCTTGTGGTCCGGTGATGAATGAGCTCTTAGATATAAAATCCCTTCATCCATACTAATCAGGGGCTCAGATCTCTCAACGGAACTTGTGATTTCACCCGGAAGCCTCTCATCCCACATCCTACTTGTTTATTTTATTTTCGAGTGACTCCCCAAATTCCAAGTCTGAACACCCCACGATTCATCCATCTCTTTCACGCTCAAACCATATTTTATTTATACATTTTATTTAATGCTCAATTTATCATATTTTCATAAGTAGTACTTTTTGAGTTGGAAAAATATTGATTTAAAAATTGAAATATTTCATAAGCTCACGTAAGAAAATATGAGAAAATTATTAATAAGTTGGCACTCTTATCTATTTGTAAATATCTTTCAAATGAATCTTTTCCAATTCATCAAATGGTTTTTCATTTTGATCAAAGTCAAATAAATCCTTTGGATATTATTATGAATATGTAGTCGTCGTTTAAAAAGAACTTTACTTTTTTATTATCCCAATTTAAGAAAGTAGGACAATGTGAGTTGTGCAGCATGTTGGTGTCCTTGTTCAAAAGTGTTCTCTCCTATCCTTTCATTTGAGTCCTATCCAATAAGATAATACTTGAGAGTTTGTCACCCCTTCGCTAAATGTTTGTTTTGAGTTGAGAAATACATTTAAAATTAACTTTCTATTTCTACTTACACCATCACGGAAGGAATAATGAAAACCAGCTGTGTCTTTCCTTGGCGTAGACTTTCATTTGGAGGCCTAATGGAAGGGAAAGCCTATATAAGAGATGATTCACTTCCCCCAATTCTCTCATTAGATTAATCCGGATAATTACCAAAGTTTGGATGCGACGATTCATATTTCTGTCCCCAATTTATCGATTCAAATGCATTTACATCGTAGTACTAGGTTAGTTTTAATCAGTTCAAAGGGCCCTATTACTAATGGACAAATGACTACTGAGAACTGATTAGTCATTCTGATCAAATCTTGAACATCAATTCGGCGCAATTAAACTTATATTATATACTATGCTAATGGTTTGATTGAAGTATTATTAATGCTATAAACCTATATTACAAATAAGAAAAAGTTATACTGCCTTGCTGTTCTTAAATAATTTTAAATATTTAATTATATTAGGTAGGTATCTTATCTATTTTGCATTTACATTTGCATTTTTGTCTTTTTATCAATGTTGTATGAATATTTAACAATATCACTAAAATACAAGTCAATCATCAATTAGCATCTATATATTTAAATATTTTACTATATAAAGAATTTCACATGCTTAATGTATTGACAAAAGCAATTACTATAAATTCGTTTGAAAAAATAAAAATTCTTTATAATAAATTCCGTAGTACAAATAATTAATAAAAGATACAATTCAATCAGTTTGTGAAGTAGGTTTTAAATGCATAAAAAAGTAATAAGTCCTTGATTATAAAATTATAACTTACGAGTGATGAGATTCGATATGAGGGTAACTGGGAGGCAAATGATGAGAACAAGAAAATCAGCTACAACGAGATTAAGGAGAAAATAGTCAGTGGCCGACTTGTTCGTTTTAACAATCACCGTCGCCACCACAGAGTTCCCAATGAGCCCCCATAGGAAAACCACCAGGTAGATGAGACTCCAAAGGATGGAAATAGGAACAGAGTATCTCCAGTAAGATTCCATAATCTTGAATGCTTTTGTCAAAACTCCTTCTCCTTGTCTTTACATTGTTCCTCTCCCACTCGCGGGAGGCGACTAGTAAATGTGTCAGTGGAACTGGAGGGGAAAATTGGTGGCAGCCTCCGCACTCTCCGCTCTTCTCATCAAAATACTCTTACAGGGAAACGGAAATGTGGCGTTGGTTCCGGTGAACCTCCACATCTTCTTCGGCGGTCACCTCTGCTCGAGTGGAAGCGGAGAAGAGGCGGCGTTCTGACTCAGCACGGCGGTTCCTTCTTTTCCCCATGATACGTTGCCATCCGACCGACATACTCAATTCCTGATCTGATCGAGACTTTTTTTCGCGACGATTTTATATGACTTGAAATACACACACACGGCTACAGAGCTATTTTATACGATCAAATACAGTGTAAGTAGTAAAACTCGAGAAGTCAAACTACGTGCTAGAGTGTATGTAATATATACAAACTGGGAGAGTATCCCAAGAAGTCGCTATTATACTTCTGGAACTCTGGGTATAATGGATGGGGAATATCTTCCCTGTGGGCTTGTGTTTGGTTGCTCTCAACTTATTTGATCCGAGTGGTAGTAATATGAGCAGAGTTCTTGTTCGACCTCTTCATCTCTGTCTCACTATCGGCTCTGCTTCACCAACTCTTTTTTGTTCATCGTCTCCGTCATTTCGCTCTCATTTATTATATGGGGATTAAACGGCGGAGCTTGGCGTTCCTTCAGCCCAATCACTCCTTTATTTGTAGAACTCTATATGTATTTAGTAAGACAATGCGAATGACCAATTTAGACTCACTCTTTTTTGAGCATTATAGGCATACATATACCGTATGAATAATCTACGCGGCTCAAAATCTCTCATTTTATAACTCAAGGTATTAGGTTTCTGACAGGGTGTTTCAATGAATGAGGCATCAATTACCATCCAGATTCCATCTTTCAGATACATAATACGAAGATAGACATAGAAGATAATTCAAAGATAGCTATTTACTATATTGCAAAAATATCCGCTCATTTTCTTGTATTTAGAAATATAGTTCCAAATTTCAATTGAATTCATTTGTTTATTAGAGTGCTGTTGTTCTTATAATTATAAACATACTCATTTTTAGTTATTATTTGCAATTGAAAATATTTGCATGCTTATGATTAAAGTGAAAATTAGTACCACTTACAATTACAGGGAATAATTAAACTAAAAAGCATAAAAAGAAAGCATAAATACATAGAAGAAAGAAGTGCCTTCTTTATTCGTTTTTTTATTTTATTACGATTATAAGAGTGCATATTCTGCATTGTATTCAAAAGTATGAGGATGAGGAGACAAATTTAACCTTTAATAGTAAAAAGCTCATCTCGGAAAAAATGAATTGAGAAATAAACCAGGATTCTTAAATAAGGAAAAAGGGCGTTCACCCTCTTAGTAATAATGGCATTTTCAACTCCTAAGATCGTTTTATCATCAAATTAGATAAGACGTCTAGATGCCAGATATGGGAAATATAAATCATCTTAAATATTCCATTTCATAAGAGTACACATGCATGAAAAACAAGAGAGAACTCCCTTATATACTTTTTATATCCTCATGATGAAAAAATGCCTAGTGCTTTTATTATGCAATTCCTAGAGCTATTGGATGAACGAATATAGCAAAAAGGTTTAATTTTATATAAATCGCTAATATAAAGAAAATGTCCCAATGCTAAAGCGTAAATAAATTAATATACACAATTTGGCGAATGAATAAAAAATTAATAACCGCATTTTCTAATTTTCTATACAGCCTTAAATAAAAGCGGAGTAATAAATAATCAAACGAATTTTTAAATTTTAATTCATAAATAATAATTTAAAATACTAATTTATATTAGGTTCATTCAAGTTTTGTAGTATTTCGCTGTGTCCTGTTGACAAATTGTATTATTCTAATTATCCTATTTTTTATAATTCTTATTTCAGAACAATTAAATGTTTACACATCTTTACAGACGTGGCTTAACAGTGACAAGAAGTATATCTTATTTTTGAATCAGGATAAAATTTCATTCTTTCGACACGCGACATTTTGCGACCAAATAATTTTATCATCTTATAAACTCATGTTATTATGTTATTCATTAACGTAAAGAAAGATTCACAATGTGAGATAGCGGACGGATGAAAGATATATTGCATAAATGGGCCTTTCAGTTTTCATCTTATATGGGAGTTTGGTTTAATAAAAGTAATGGATTCGCTTTCCGAACATCAGAGAATTATAGAAAGCATTGCTTGATGAAATGAGCGCCCCATAAACTCGGCTGTGTGGGAGAGAAGGAATTTTATTCCTTTCATGGAAGATCCTAACCTTTCCTTATATCTCCATCCTCTCCACAATCCAATTTTTCCCAAACTTTCCGAAACTTTTCCGAGAAAACTTTCCCGCTATACTACTTATAATAGACGAAAATTTCCATGTTATGCACTAATATTTAATGTTAACCATTCAAGTTTGCATGCAGCTGTAATAATACACGCTTATAAATAATATAGTTTTAGTATGAAACAGTAGGCATACCATGCTTTTTTTAATATTTTGTCATTTTTTTAACAAAAGCATAGAACAGCCAAGAATGGCGAGCATATAGCCAAAAATGTAAGTATAAAAAGAATTGCATAAATAAACATGGACATTTTTTAGCCTATAAAATATAGATATTATAAATATAATAATTGTGCATTTTTATTTTGTATTACATTGTCTTAAAGGTTCATGGGAGAAAACTAATTCAAATTGAGTAAGTCATTTTTATCCTAATTAAAAAAATATTCTTTTAAAATGGGTAACTCAAATCTAGTGATTAGTCCTTTTGAATTGGTTGTAAAAGAACCTCGAGTGAAAGTTTTGAATTGCTTACATATTACATAGTTTTAAAACTCGTCATCAGTTTTTTTTAAAGTCTCCCGAGAGAGATTCTAATGCAAGTTAATGGGCATTTCCACACCATAAATCTCACTAAAGTTTCTCCTTTTATTAAAAGCTTTGTCATCCTCCTATATAATTTCCCGATATTTCTTCTGCTCCTATGAATTTGTATCTTAATTTAACCAGCTCAACAAAGGATCAAATTCAATGAAAACCATCATCTGTCTTTCTTTTCATTTCTCACTTAATCTTTTTCAAACTGCATTATTATTCATTGTTTTATCACACGTTTTATAGGGAATTAAAATGAGTAACGACCAGAGATGAAACTGCAAAATGTGAATTATTATATGCAATATTTTGCATTTCAACATTGGTTTTGTATTACAATATTGAAAAATTGCACCATTTCAAACCATTTATCAAAGTTATCTGGTTCGGGTTTAATAAAAACGGTCATTTAATTTTATAAGCATTAAAAGAGTATGTATAGTAGTTTAGTACTATAATTTCCTTCAATTAATTTCCTTTAATTTGCATGCAATTAAGAAATATCATTTGCTCCTGTCTTGGAAAAATGCAAAGAAACTCTAGAAATCTGAAGAAGTTGTTGGAGATATCAATTACCATTTCCCTTTCTCTTCACAAGTCTTCGAAAAGACAAATTCCCATTGAATAAAGGAAGAAAGATTGAGAGATAAATATCGCAAGATCTCTTCTGGTGAATCTCACCATTGTTCTGGCACAAGAGTTAATTTGGAGTTGTCAGCATAATTTATTCTGGGAGTGTCATATGTTCACACAGGTCTGTGCTCACGGTGACATTTATTGAAACCATAAGGCAGCAACGACGACGTTTCTCCGAGTCCATGTTATATTTTATATAGCCCTACCACAACTCCCTTTCCCTTATCTCAATTTATAAAAATACAAAGTGACTCTCTGGTGAGAGGAATTTAATTGAGTTTACCAGGCTCGCACCCGGACTTCGCTTTTTATTACATTAGTTCTATACCACATTTACCGTTCTTGTGATTATTACATAAACTTGGATATCGTTCTTTTCTATACCCAATAGCGACTATTGTCAATTGCTTTATATTATGATGTCTAGTCAGTTTTAGGATCTGTGAAGAGGACTTGGAGAAGAAGTTGCTAAATTCGGTTCGGAGCTTGGAATTTTATCTTGAAAATTCTGAAGTGGATACTTTTGGCAATGTATTCCTACTATTTATACCAAGTATAGAAAAGTAGGCATATTGAAAACAGACAAATTTATAATATCATATTTCTCTCATTTTCAATTAATATATTAGATAGAATTCTTGTTATGTAATAGTAATTTTTAGCATTGTACACCAAAGACTTCTAGCTTTGTTAAGTTATCAGTCAATAAAGCTAAATAAGAAGATTAATAAACTTACAAGAATATAAATTCGTAATCAGCGTAAATGGGAGGCAAATAACAATGACGAGAAGGTCAGCCAGTGCAAGATTTGCTAAAAAAAATTCAAATTCATAAATTAATCAGAAGGTATGCATATATATAACCGTATAAATTATTTTTTATTAAATACTATAAATTGTATTAAAAGAATATTAGTTTTATATAGTTTTTGGAAATTGTTTCACTTATTAATTCTTAATAAATTAATACTATGTAAAAATATGGTACTTGCCAATAAAATAATTAGTTGTGGTTCTCATTCTTGGAGACCTAAAGACGACAGCAATGACGAAGGAATTCCCCACAATCCCAAGCAAGAACACGATGGTGTAGGCCAGGACAATGAAGATTCCAAATCCAAGGGAAACTCGATACTTTTCATATGGGAGATTCTCAGCATCCAACAATTCGAGATCAAAGGTTGAGTTTCGGAGATTTCCATTGTTAGCCAAAGAAGTTTCATCGAGAGATGAGAGGGAGTTCCCGAACATGCCATCCATCCTACAACATTTGCATTTAAATTAAAAACTTACAACTTTCCTCAACTTTATTTTTCATGTAATTTCGGCAAGGGAAATCGGACTTCATCAGAACCAAATTGCAAAAAGTTAAAAAAAGAATTTCATTTGCTCTCCATTCAAAGCCTTTCCTTCTTCTTCTTATTGTCTTTCCCTCAAATCCTAAAATTTGATGAGGTTAAAACTCTTTTTATGAGTTGGCATAAAATGATACATTTTTCTAATCTTGAACTTCTCACCATATTCTTTTTACAATCAACATATCTCAATTTCTCATTTCTATTTAGAATATATGCTCAATTTAACGATCTTTTCTTTTTCTGGTTTGTGCATTCAAATATTTGAAGACAAGATGTTCGCACATCTTCGATTTCTATCCCATGTTTCTTATATCAGAACGATCATAGCGTTAAATTTTATTCTTTGTTTTATTTTACAACTTTACGTTCAACTTGTATAAAAAATAATGAAAATGTTAGTATTAGAAATTCATATCAAATTCGCATTTATTGTTTCCGCTTTTCAACAAGTTCAACTCATTTTTATTATCCAATATTAATCAATTTAAAATAAATAATGAATCTTACTGAAAATCCGTGAGATGTTTTCAATTTGTAAAGGAAATATTATTGGAACGAAAAAATGTAATATAATGCAAATAAAAATATTTATTACAATATATGTATAATAGTTCGATTTCTTTAGAATTGTTAGTAGGCTCATCACGTCAAACATCAAATACATGTATACAATCCATACATATTTTCTTTCTCAATTTCCAATATCAATTTCTTTGAAAGAAAGTATGTAAAAGTGAAAGGAGCGGTGAGGAGATGTTTGGACGTAAACTTTGCTCAATTGGTCATAGAAGAAGGATAAGGGAGTGAAGTGGGTAGTTGGACAGATGAGCGGAGTTGTTATAGATTAGGATGGAAGTTCCTGGTCCTTGTTTGACTCAATGGCGGGCGTGGTGACGCAGAGAGAAAGGAAACGGACCTTGACCACCCCAAATGGAGAAAAGAATAAAAAGGAAAAAGCGGAGGACGGAAAGTGGAAAAAAACTTCCGTCGATTAGAAGGGAGGAAAAGCTTCTCTTTAATCCTCCATTATTCTCAATTCACTCGACGAACATTGTTGAAAACCATACAGAGAGCTCGGCCTTCTTCACCGAGTCTTTCATGATGAACTGCATAGTCTTGTTTGAGGCTCTGCAGACGAGCGGAAGCCAACATAAGAATCAACATTACGTAAACAACGCCGGTTTACGAACCTCAAACTCTTGTAGCGAGTCTTCACAATAAAAATATAAAGGGATAAATCCACTTATCTCCCTTAACTCAATGCTCTTGACAATGTATTGAGTTTTCCAAATCTCTTATTTTTTCTTTATTCTTCTTCAAAAGGAAGATCCTACGAAGAAAATTCCATTGTGAGATATATAGGCAATAAACTTGGAAGTTGGACAGTTCATATTATGTATTTATGTTATATATTGATGTATCCAAATAATACAAATTCTTTTGCTGTGCGACTTTTGTATATCAATAGTTCAGTAGCGCAGTGATATTATGATGCATGTCTTGTATATTATTCTTGTATATACATTTTACATTTTACTACAATGCATAGCTGAGAATATCCAAAAGATTGTATGAAAGCATGTGAATCCAGTTGGGAAAAGAAACATGACAGAATTCATCCTTGGGGAACTGTGGAAATCCAAATTGAAAGGCGGGTTGAAAGTGTCGAACATTTTTATGATCCGGGTCTTTGACGTTTCTCTTATATTCACATAGTTTAATATTATAGATGGAAAGGGGATTTGAAAGTGAAGAAGAATCTTTTGTCAAATTCTCTCTTCCGTTAAAGGACTTTTCCTTTCAGGAGTTTAGCTCGAGTTTTCCTTCTGAGGAGAGGACAAGGTTCAACCATGAAATCAACTCCTCGCACTCTCAAAGAAGTTAGTCAAGTGAGATATGAAATAAACTCAATTCTTCACTTACGTGTATAAATCCTCTATTTAATTTAAAAGTTAATACTATTTATTTGTAAATGTAAATATTGAATGTGACAAAAATAGTTAAGCTAGTATGGCTGATTGATAAATTTTTATTTTCATTTAGTAATTTTCAATATATCTCTATATAGAACTTGTAATGATATATGAATAAATAGCAAAATATTTAATATGCGGTTTTATTCAGATTATATTGCATGGATTAAATACATATCAGATATTTGCGTAAAGAAATTCAGAATTTTTTTGCCGATCGCAGCAGGAATTTCTGTTTTTCCAATTTCCGTCTCAGCTTTCCTTCTCAGCTTGTAAAGAGGTTATCAAGTCACATAAATATATACCCCAAACAACTATTGTCTACGTTTATGTTTTTCACTTTTTTCCCTATAATTTATACTTCATATTTGCAATATCGTACCAAACTTTTGAAAAAAACCTTATGTGAATTTTCTTATTTTTTCAATGCTTTTAATTAAATTGACCAATTTGAAAATTAGCTGACTATTAGGAATAAAATAACTTTAGAAAATATTTTAACAAATATTCCAAATTAAATTAATACTTTTTATTCAAGTATATTGTAAATAATATAGGTTAAAAGATATTTTATGATGATTTGGATGCTATTTTTGCTACATATTTCTAAAAGTTTTTATTTCAACTTATGAAATGTAAGGTTTATTTTGATTGAAAATTTTTCTTTGAATCAAAATGTGTTGAACACGTTGCGTCGTGATTGTTCCATTTAGTATTATAAAAACACAAAGGAATGACTTGGAATAACTGACTTAAATGTTGATACCTAAGAATATTCCTTCAATACAGAGATATTATCATAATATTCCTTGTCAAAGATTTCCATATTAGCGAGTATTATGTCATACGAAGTCGTTATTGTTATCTTAATTCTAAAGTATAGACTTGATACAAAAGCAGAGCTAAAGATGCCTTGAAGGAAAATACGCGGAGCTTTTATGTAAATACGATATTAAAAAACAAAGATAAATTCAACTTGATGCAAATTCCAATTGTCTCATTTCCATTTGAGAGCAAAAAGAACTTTGAATTTATCCTTCTTATGCTTATCTGAGAACTGAGATGGATATTTGGGGAAAATCCTGAGTGACAAAATCTTAAAAGCAACGTCTTTTATTCCCAATGACGCGTCTCTCCATTTCACTCTCATTTTCATCCAGAAGGAGTTCCTTGACGGAAGCCAATTACGTCGAGTGGTTTCATTTATCTCAATTTACCATTTTCTGCCTCTCATCATCTCCTTTTAAGCCTTTTAACTTGACTTTAACTCATAATGACGTTCCTCTAAATTCCCTCGAACTTTCCCATTTTTTAACTTATAATATATAGACATTAATAAAAACAGACGGGGGAATAAATCATCAAATCCCATTTCAAATAAATACATGCCTCAAACCAAAGCTTATACTTAATTTATTTTGTATTAATCCAATAACATTCTTATAGCAGCCTATATTAATGTATTTAATATGAAAAAGCAAAATTTTTATGCCTGAGATACGCATGCTATGAACTAATATAATTGAATTTGTATCTTTGTAAAAAAAGGCATTACAAGACAGTCTATTAGTTTTTATATATATTTCGCTCACTCCCCTGACTGACGGTTAAATAAAAATAAATGAGGAAGTCTGGAAGTGAAATTGATGATTTATTCTCAAGCTCATCTATAACGGAAGGAATGCCTCATCATCATTTCACGTCTCAAAATGTGGTTCAATTGATTCCGGATTTCTTCTCCGGGCCTCGTAGGAGGAAGATAAAGCGAACCGCAGAAAATATTTGCAAGAGAGGAATTGTCTCATTGGATCTTCACCCAGCGCCGTAAGAGACATTTCTCTCTTCCTCAAGCCCATTCTCTTTGTCCGCCGGCACGAATTTCGCATTCCCTCTAAACGAATTTCCCTTCTCGTAGCCTGGAGGAGAGCCAAGAAGAACCTCAAGACCAAATGAAAGTGGGGAGAAGATGAAAAGACAACATTGGGATTCTTAATCGCTCCTTCATTTCCCACCAAATCTCATCCATTGTCGGGAGAGTTTTGGCTAATGTAATCAGACGGAGAGCCGCGAGCTCAAAATTCACTCGCCATTGGGCTGAAGAGTAAAAGCCTCCTCATCAACATTGACATCCTATTTGTCACCTGTCAATAGACCATTCAAATTCTCATTCATATTTTCATCCTTTCAATCCTTTGGTAGGTAAACACTGGTGGGAACGGGAACGTTTGCTGGGCGACTACTGGGCGAATTATTAATTTCCTTCAAATCAATTTGCCTTCTCGTTCAATGCGATGAAATGTGGAAATGAGTTTTGAGTTGAGGTTAATTTTAAATAAATATTTGACTAACAAATTCATTATGAAAACTTTTCGACTTACGAACTTTAAATCATACAAACTTTACTACAAATAATAAACTTACTTAAATTTAATAAAAGTATTTTTTCAATTAGCGAACTCGATGCAAAATATATTTAATTATCATGTTTATTTTACATTATTTTATTTTAATAAAAATTTAAAAAAATACTAGACATTTTCTCGCAAACTTTTTTTAAAATTAGTACTAATAAACAAAACTTTTTCTGTTTTTATTTTAATAAATAGTACAAAAGTTGATTAATTATGAATTGTTGAGAACTTAAAACAAAGCATAATTAAATTCTTTTCTTCACAGTAATTAAAATTCTTGATATATAAAATACAGAATTCATTAAGCTTCCACAGTATTCTCTTAATTGAGCGTACTTAAAAGCAGCCCCATATCAAATTGTATTCATTAATCCACAAGATCTAAAGAATCCTCATGAATGAGAAATTGCTCATAGTTTCTCATCCACAATGGAATCTCAATAAAGACGATATGGAATCGTTAAAGTCAAGTTAGATGAAAAAATATGGTTTATTGTCCTTATAATAGTAGTTGATTCCTCACTCCCGTGTGTTTTCATACCCAATGAGACATTTTGCCAATTTCATATTTTGATGCCAAAACAATTTTTTATTTTCGCTCCCCACACAAAGGAAAAGTGTAAAAATATACAAAAATACTTAATGGGCCGTTTTCCTCCTCCGAGAGGAGAAAAGTGAAAGTGAACGTAGAGTTATTCTAAAAGCCTTCCAAGCTCATTGTGTTCGTCTAGACAGAATGAAAAGGATTTAAAATTAATAGTTGGGCGACGAGTGACGATTGGGGATTGTGAAGAGGAGAGAACATTATAGTTAAATCATATATTTCTTCAATTTGGCCTGGTAATGACAGGAGGGTGCTGAGGGCCTCGTTGACTCTCTACATCCCTAGAGACGCATTTCTGATTTATTTAAATTTATTCTCTTTGAACATGTGAGGAGACGCGAGGAGGTTAAGTGGAGGAAACGAGGAAGAAGATTCTCCTTCATTCGAGTCTCATAAAAGAGACCAGGAGGAGGCTCGTGTGTTTAATGTGAGCAATTTCGCACTTGTGAGTAATCCGGAGTAAAAAAAAAGCTCTCTCATCTCTCATTTTCCCTCTTTGCCTCTCTCCCTAATAAAAGTAATAATAACAAAGATCGCTTTGACTCATCTCTGACTGTATGATACAGACTGTGACTTCCTGGGCATCCCCTGTGCTTTATATGATCAATTTATACACTTCTTCCTCCTTTGTTTCTAATGCTCTCACAATCGGCTGGTGAGGTCTTTAGTGTTTCGCAGTGAAAGAAATGGTGGATGTGGATGAGAGTGAAATATTTGCCATTGTCCGTTTCCTGACCGTATAAATTTCCTCGTTTGGAACCTGTCGAGATTCACAACAGTTTCTCTCGTGTGCATTTATCTCTTCGTTAATACTTTACTCTGGCGTATCTGCTTCGCAGCTCTCTGCTTTTTAGACTTTGTGTGTATTCCTAACTTTTCTACGCAAATAATGAATTTATATGGAACTCGCTAAAGACACTAAAAAGAGAGCATCATATTGATTTAATGACTAGAGGGATGATCTTATGGAAAAACAAAGTAAAGATCAATGTAAAGATCCAAGTTGAGCTTCTCAACAATTAAAAAAACATTATCTTTTCTCTACTCTTAATCTATTTTTTCAAAATTGTACACAAAAGTATGTTAAGAAGTGTTTTTGCAGAGAGAAAAGTTGAAAATCCGTTTTTTGACTTTTGCCTTCTCGGTCGCCTCGCAAAGAACCACAAATCCCATAAATTTCTCTCGCCTTCGACGCTACAAATGCTCCTAAGCGTTTTCTCCTTTTAACATGTTTTCCAACTATACTACAGTATACATAATATACATACATGAAATCTTACATAACGTCATGGCATGTGATCTAAAAAGTTCTTTAAAGATATACAATTTGTCTTGTAGAATGTATCAAAATGGTGAGAGTCAGAAGGAACAGCCAATACATTATAATGCATGAAAATTTCTCATAAGCATTATAGGATTTATAACGTTGGTGCGAATTGGGAAGTTCGAGGTCTTTTGACCCAATATACTATAATTTTCTTCCGAGACAAGTGTATATAAAATGAGTGAGATAAAGATAAGTTATTTGACTCTGCCACGCTCCAATAGTTTCCCTTAACACTTCAGTTTTCACTAAGCCCTCCTCTTTTCAATTTACTACAACACTTGAAATTCCTTGAGACTTCCTAAACCTCTGCGACTCCACTGAAAGACAAAAGACGCTTATTCAAAGACCCAATCCTTTCATGACACCATTACATGCAGATTTCCTTAAAGTTCAAAAAGTTGAAGTTGACTCTAAGAAAACGGCCTTTATGTATAATTATATGGGCTTATGTATTATATTTTCTCGTATCCGAATATAGGCCTATTAGTTCCAGTCTTAAAGTTCTGAATCTTCTGTTCTGTCCCTTATTTGTGAAATTATGCTTCAAAGTTTCAATTTTTAAATATTAATTTGACCCAGTTTTAAAGTTCAAGGAAGTTTCATACTTGCTCATTTAAAATAGAAAAGGAAAGGAGTTTGAACGGAGTTGATAATAAGCTTCAGGGTCCTTGATTTTAAATTGAATTTTGAAGTCAATTATTTTCTATTGGGTCTATAGGGGCTTTGTATTAATGGCCTCAGGTCTCATCCTCTCATCCTTTATTTACACTTTATTAACTCACAATCAGCCATTGAGAGAAAAGAACTAAGAATTTTAGTTCTTTCCTTTCCAACTCTTTCAAAGAAACACATTGAAAGAATGTTGTGATGGTGCGTTTAAAGAACTTTATTTATATAATGCATATTATTGCATTTATATAAATTCTTGCAGTTTGAATTGAACAAAGAAGGGATTTTGTTTCTTTATTCATAATATCATAATATAGATCCTTTTATACAGTGGAAAAAAGAGATGAGATGACATGTAAATTTGTAATTAGAACAGTTATTAGCATTAATAATATCTTTACCCATTGTAAGGATAAGCTTCCGAAGGCTATTAAATGAGGAATCTTTTCAAATACACGATTGAAACATTGAAAGCGAGGCAGCTAACTAATAAATCAAGTAACGATTATTAATAAAATAAATTTTAAAAGAATTAATATTCGGATGCAAAATATATTACATTTTACTAAATTAGATGGAGAATTGTGAGTTTTGAGGATAAAAAAATACGGTGAATCCTCTCAAGGACCTCTTGTAACGATGTATTAAATGTGGAAAGTCATGAGTCACCGTTATCTTTATTCCTCTTTAGGGATATGATCCCTTTTTCTTATCAAAAGGGCCAATCAAATAAAAGCTGAATGAGAGATTGGGGAAGACGGGAAAGGAAGGTTTCGTGGGAAAGTGACAAATTTTCAATAGGGAAAGTTTAGACAGCATTGGAGTCTTTTTGCGGTTTCTGAACCCATTGGAAGGGATCTTCCTCCACTTCTCAAATCATCCCTATAAGAATAACCAAGTTAGCAAGTATTTCTCTTTCATGACCTGCCCGCACAGTTGGAATAGACTCCGAAGGAGCAATAATAATAATTCCACTTTTCATATCAAAACTTTTTCTCATAAACTCTCCGTTTCTTATTCCTTCTTTGGTTCAAATGGATTGAAAATAAGTTGCGAAGTCTCCCTTTCAAACTTTATTCATTCCTCCTTATTAAATAAAATAAGATGGAAGAGGGACTTTTTTATGCTTTTGGGCTAATAAATCACGTATAGTCTAGAAACCCAAATGATCCTCGACGTCCTCAAATTCAAAATACAGACAAAATATTATTAATTTATTCCTTATAACCAACCTTATAACACATACAGAATATTTTGATAAAAGTATAATAAATGACTGTTTTTTTAAGATTCTTGAGTTATATTTTTTAAATAAAAAACAAAAAGTTTTTATCAAAAAATAATACTCATTACCACTCGTATTTTTTGCACTCTTTTTGTACTTTAATACTTATTGTATAAATATAGTATTTTATACTATATATGTATATTTACTTTTTAATAAAATTGTAAAATTCAAATTTTTTAAATAGTTAAACAATGAAATGTAAAATATTAAAACTTTTTATCATTTCCATTTTCAAGTGTTTTTTCAAACTAAAAGTATTTGAACAGTTTTTTATTCCTACATATTCCTCAATATATTTTTTGCAACATAGTACATTTATGTGCTCAACTTTTGTGTTGAATTGTTGTAAAGTAGTTGAAAATGTTTGTAAAACTATATTTATTGGAAACTGTTCTATATTACTTAATATATAGGAAAGTTTGGAATTTCCTTATATGGAAGTCAATCTCAATTTATTTATCGTGGAGTCTTAAAAATAAGAAAATAAAACAGGAAGTCGTCCATACCTTCAGCCGACGTTTGTTGAGACAGGAAGTATAAAGTTCAATTTGAAAAGGCTATAAAGGCAATCTAATATGCAATGAGAAGTTTTGGCGTAGAGAAACTCAAAATTTATTTGACGGCTGTCGGCGAAAGGTGAGCTTCGTGCAGCATGAGAGACGCTGATTAATTCTCCGTCTCCGAGTTGTATTATATCAAGTTGTATTCAGAGAGTAAAGGAGTAAAATTCCCAGAAATCGAGTCAAAAATGCATAAATTAAATATATTTATATAATGTTGAGTAAGGAAAGTAGTGAGGGAGAACGCGAGTCGGAAGTGATTGACTGGTGACGACAAGGCGGGTGGAGACTCAGGGAACATCCGAGCGACTGCCGTCCTTCCACCATTGACGATGAAATATAAAGACGACGGCGTGCGGATGGGAATAGCCCAAAAGGAAGGCAAAATCCCCTCCTTGGTCTTAAAGGGGGATTTTACGTTGAGTTGAGGAAGAACCAAAACTCAAGAAGACACACACTAACACACATGCTGAAACCCCAAGTTGCATTTCTCTGCTTCTGTTTCTGACTTTCAAGATCCTTCCAGTCTTTTTCGTATCTCAAGTTCTCGAGAGTTGTTGAGTTCTTGAGATAGGACATGGTGAGATGGGGAAAAGAACAAGGGAGGGCAAGCGAGATCAAAAGCATCGAGACAAAGAGGTGAAAGTTTGGTAAGAATTTGCGTGAGGGGCTTTTAACGGCGCCGGTCTACTTCGGCTTCTTCAACCTTCTTCTCAACGAGGGCGAAGAGAAAAAACTGGAAGTTTGTCAAATAATATTTCACAATTTGCCTCCACATTCAATCCACTTTCTTTGATTTTTATGACCGCATTTATTTACTTGTTGGAATAACTTCTCGTTATCGTCCCGCCTTGGCTCGTAAACCCAAATTGGACAACCAAGTGTACGTTGAGCGAACGGGCATTTAAAGCTCATGAAGAGCAAGTTGGTGAAGTTTGAGCCAATATTGCCACGAAGCAGAACATGAAAAACTTTAAACTATCCCGATTATGAATGTACTTACGAGATCAAATAATGTAGTTTTATTTAAATGGTCAATTAATTTAATGTTTGAAAGAATTAATTTATGATGACAGATTTTAATAAGCTTAATTGAGATGGAATTAATTTATTCTAAACTTCCTGTTTATCAATCAATTCAATTATGAAAAAAATTAATTTGATTTTGCCAAGTATTTATTATTTAAATATATTTAATATAAAAATTAAAAGATTTATTATAATAGATTCATGTGTCTGCAATTAATGTCAATGCAATACGTAAAGAGCAAAAGTCGGCAAAAAATTTTTTTGGATTAGAATAATATGAAATATGATTTCAAGATTATATTGAATATTGAAAATACGCTAGTCGATCAATTTATTACAAAAGTATTTTACATATATAAATGTGATGTCAAAGTGTTATTTTTTGTACATAAATATTAAGACTTTATATAAATATTAAATTTACAAATTGTACATTTTTGAAATTGAAATAAACATCTTGAATTAAATATTTATTTACTTAAATGAGATTTACTTTTTAAATTCCTTTTTTAGTCTAAATATCTGTGTAAGTGCATCAGGCAAGAATGGACGAATGGAACAAATCTCCAACATTGTTAAATTCCTTACAGGTACAGTTTCAAGTCCCTGGGAAATTACGAGCGAAACGGACTTCTTAAGCTTGGCCGACCGGATATCCCAAATGTCCTTTGAAACAAGACAGCGATTAGAAAACAATCTATCTTTAAAATGACCCAATAAAAGCCCAACAATAAAGTTCTACAATTGCGACAAAAAAGACTTTTATATAACTTACTTTTATAATTGTCTTTGCTTCATCGGCCTGAGGGATGTCATTCGGGCAAGTTTCAAAGAGGAGCCTTGAAATGGCCATGTAATGCTCCGCGGGCATTCTGGTAAACATTTCCGAACTTTCCTCTGCCGATTTGACCTCTTCGAGTCTCGAGACTTCCATCCAGTCAGGAATCACAATTCGGCACTTGTACTGTTGTCTCAACTTGATGGCCAGCCAAAGCGGGACGAAGACCGGAATACCGGCTTTAAATGGACCAACATCTCCGCTTATTAGAAGAAGCTTATTCGAGTTAAAATTCGGAACCACTTTAATGGGTTCTTTTTCAGCTAGAAACTCAATTTCTTCAGGGGTCATAGACATTCTTGGAATGTAATGCAAATCCTCTCACACACACACTAGTATCAACTATACATGAATAGCAAGTAATTGAGATTAATAGAGGTTTTAATTAAGACAAGAAAGAGCGAACACCTGTCGTTGGCAAAGCGGAGAGAAATTCTCACAGAACATAGCAGCACATGGTTGATTTCAAAAACATTCTCACTTCTCCCCTACTATGACTTTCTACCTCTTCTGCTCTTCACGCTGAACATGACTAAAAGAATCATGAATTCCTGAATTCTCAATAATTGTTTTAGCAATAATTGCCAAACGTTTATTTGCTCATGAAGCTGAGCTAATGAATGACAAAGTCAAGGGTCCAATCATGAACTTCAATGGATTGATAAAAAAGATAAAAAAGTCCGAATCGTGGACGAGTTGTAAATAAATGCGCTAAACTGTGGATTCCTCACAAAAATCGATTTCTTCATCGACCTTTCACTTACATATCTCTAAGTTCGCATAGCCTACATTGTATCTTTTCTCCTTACACTCTCGTCTGAATTGAGTGTGAGATTAAACTTATGATAAAGTAATTAAATAGACCTTTAAGAGGAATCAGTAGTTACCACACAATCTGCTCAATCTCTGTAATCTAGACTTGATTATCAAAATGAGTAAAAGATGTTATTGTATCGGACTTCATTCAAAGGCCTCTGTTTACCTCATTGCCATTTTGGACATTGTAAGACCATTTTGAAACAAATTAAAACTTTTATACAGTTTTACGCGATTTAATTCTATTTAATTTTATTTTAAAATTAAAATTATTAATAATTTTAACAGTTTTGAATGTGGTGGTTCATTCATTTTTACTATAGATGGTTAGTCTCATCCTTTTCCTTCTTTTCCTCGTCGCACTCGCAGACCTTCACAAAGTGTCAACACTAATTGAACGTGACACACTTCTCGATTACTCACTCGAATATCCAGCAAACGAAAACTCGACACATGAAGCCATTCGAGAATATAGACGTGAGTTTCGTAAATTACCATTAATTTACTTGTATTTAATTTACTTAAGGATTTACACAATATTATTTAGTAGAAGAGATAAGTTTGAATATTATAAAATGTTTAAAATTTTATGCATGAATGATGAAAAAATTTCATTTTTATTTAGACCTTCATGGAAAAATCGTGTCTGTACTTTTGTTCAGCAGCATCTCACTTTTACTCGGATTGGGATTATTTCTAGGAATTAAAAAGGTGGGAATTTACCTAATTCATGTATAATAGACAACTTGAACGTCAATGGCGTAGCCATCAACTGGCTTACCAGGCTGCAGCCTGATCCTAATTTTTGTACTATACACTAGATATTATTGAAATTTTGAGAAAAAATATATTGGTACTACAGGTTTAGGCAGAGACTAGATATTATGAGATTCAGCCTAGTCGAAGTTTTGGGCAGGCTACGCCACTGTTGAACGTTTAATAAATTGGATTATTTATTTGTTTGGTCTCCTTATGTATTAAATTTGATCAATTACATAGGAAGTGGAGTGTTTATTGAAGTCATGGCTGATCTACAGCTCCTTGATGATTCTCTTCTTCACAATCTATGTTTTATGGGTGACAAATATAACAACGAAAATATTTTATATTGGATTCCTCATTGGGATTCTTGTTCGCGTGTACGAGATCTTCATTGTGTTTGACTTTCTCCGTAACTCAACGTTCAGAAACATGGACACTATTTCTACCACCTCATCGACAGAGATCCTTCACAATGTCTAATTTAATAAATGATTTTTGAATAGAATATTTGAATATTAGGAAATAAAAGTAAATAGGATGCAATGATGCAAATGTATGTTTGGTTGATTTGTCCATATCATGATCCTGTAAAGAAAACGTTCATTTATCCCTGCCATTTATGAAGATGGCAAATGACTTTTTTTGCTTATCTTTGTTCACATTTCACATCACATCAACCGGCGAAGGAGATTGGATAAATCTTAAATGCAAATTAAAGATTCCTTGTTGAAAAAACATTCAATTTGGGTCAAAGAAATATAAATGCATGTAAGTTGGAGGGCTTCCTCTACTCTTCTCTCATCCTCACCTTTGAAAGGGACTTAAATAAAGATACGGAACTTATGTTAAGATTTAACCTGATCAGCTAGTTTAATTGTACAATCAACCTCAAACGAAGGTTCGTGCCAAAATACTTCCAAATCTACACTTCCAAGCCTATTTACTCTACTTCCGACCAAACATGTGCAGTGGAAAAAACGAAAAACGGAAGAAAAAGCAATTGAGAAAATCTTCGTCGTCGTCCTCATCCAACGAACCACGGACTCCAAAAGATCATGAAGAGACACGTTCACGGAGACAGAGACAGGTTCATTATACAGAAATTGATAATTTCCAAGATTTCAAAAGAAATATATTGGTAAGCATTTATTCCCTCTTCAACGACTTCTTCTCTTTCAGATATATCTAAATTTAAATATAAATTTATAATAGTGAATAACAACTATTGTACATGACTAATGAAAGTAAAATTACGACTGATGGTTAAATGCCTTTCCATGGCTGTTTTCATGAGTTTTTGACCATTTTTGCAGGTTGGAGTTTTACTCAGGTTGGCCATGGAGAAAATCAAGGCAAGATCGCACGAAGGCTACGAGTGCAAACGCGAAGCTCTTTCGAATCCCGAAGATTCAAATCTGGAAGATTGAGTTTATAAATGCCCAACAAGGTTATTAATTATTACCTTATTACCGACTAGCGTATTTGTCGGAATCCTTCTTTAAAAATAATAATAAAAGCATACTTAGACCTACTTATCTATTATCCATGTCTAAAAGAATATTATGCCCAATTAATTTCTTAAAAAAAATTCAGTTTAATTGCATTTTTATTTAACTTTCGTCAAAAATTGAAGCCTAATGTACAATTATTAGTGTCATTTTGTAAATTATAAGAGTAAATCTAAGTCTTAAACAAATTCTGTGATAATTAGTTTAGTGATTATTTATTGAATTCTATTTATTTACTATTCTAACTTCGTGAATTCGAATAAAGATAAATATTGAAATAGTCAACATTTCGAAAAGAGTGCATAAATTCTATAAATATAATAGTTAGTTTTATTCGTACACTAATCTGTAATTTTAATATAAACTTCATATATATTTTATATATCATATTATATTTTAAAGATAAAATCTCGACAAATTGTTAACAATTTATGATATAAGTCAACATTTTCATAATTTTAAGAGATTTATTATTTTAATCATACAATTTTATTTCATTTTAAATAGATCATTATTTTCTCTAAAGATAAATTGTGTTAAAGAATTTAGGTATAAATTTTAAATGTAATTAGAAAGGACATGAACAATTATTTTCAACGATTATTAAACTCTCATGTGATGTAAAATATTTTAAAACAATAAAAATGTCAATTCTAGTTCACAATTTAGAAAATTGTCAATTTATAAGAGAAAACCATCGATTATTTAAGCAAAAAGAGCATTGTCAGTAAAGAAGTTCATGATATCAATATTAAAGATTATATAGAAAAAACACAAAAAACAAATTTATTTATTTAAAGGCATAATCTACGCATTTAACCTACAACTAAATTCTGTTAAATATCCAACGTCAAACACATTCATACATCCAAAGTTCCTAAACAAGGGAAAGAAGTTTAACAACATCAATAAAGTGACACTTATGCATAGTAAACTTTGTCAGTCAGTGGAAGGTAAAAGAGAGAAAAAGGAATTACTAAACTACGAATCACGCATTCCTTTGAGGAATTTCCTCATCACTTACATCTTAACAAATAGTTAACGCATTAGATAACTCCGAGGGTACGAGTATGACATTCGAGTTGAGACGTTCAAGTCTGTAGATTTCGAGGAGTGCCGAGATGACTATTCGTTGAGAGGTCTAACCTAGGCCGGGGTTCCTACTTTTAGAAGGAGTTGAAGCATGTTCTGGAGTTCAGGTGACAATTGATGAACGCAGTTTTGAAACACCGGCCCATTCTGCTCGATCATCTTGAGGAGATTGATGAGGCGCGGCGTGACTTTGGAGTCCTCAGGAAGAGCTTTCCTGGCAAACGTCTCGGTGACAATTTGGACGATCCGGGGGAGGTTGGAGGCATCAGGTCCAAGGACGGCAGGAGAATTGGATTCGAGGAGGTCACAGAGGAGTCCGTACACGCTGTCCATTTCGTCCTTGTCTTCCCAGATCGGGAGCCAGGAGAGCCAAACAGGAACAACTTCATTCAGGTTCAAGCAACTCGGACAGTACTTGATAATCTTCGCTACAGCGGAAATGGCATTTTCAGTGGCGGAAATATTGTTGTCTCCTCTCGCCTCGTTATCACTCACAATTCGTACTAATCCTGGTAAAGCTTCCTTGCATGCCTCTGCAATTTAAACGTAAAAAATTGGAAAATAATAAAGGAAACTTTAATATTCTAATTAATTTAAAAAATTTAAAAATCCTCCAATCATTTACAAAACCCTTAAAAATTCATTTACAGAATCCCATTAAAATAATTAAAAAATATAATAAAAATAGGAAATAAACTCATTAATCTTACGAGCAAATGCATCTTGTCCGCATTGAGCTAAAATTCCACATCCATAAGAAGCCGCTTGTCTCACTTCCGCACTCTGATCCCCCAGAGCCGTCAACATCGGGGGAATGAAAATGTGCTGGTATGCAGCCGCAGCGGGGCCCGTGTACTCGACCATGTCGTCCCAAATGCAAAGTCCCCATTGCCTCTCTTGCCAGTATCTCTCAGGTCCCAGGAGACGCGTCACGAGCGGAATTACCATTGCCTCCATGAAGGGAAGGTACGAGGCTCCTTGGACTTTCAACAAGGCATGGATGATGTCAGAGGCCTTCGTGAGGACATAGTTGTCTTCCTCCATCTCGTCCCACAGTTGTTGCTCCACCACGTCGTCAAAGTCCTCGTCCTTCCTCTGCTCGGCTCTGTTCTCACTCCGCTCAAAGTGATCCACAAAGACCTTTTCCACCACGCTCGTGAGGACCTTCAATCCCTCAGCATCAAAGGCTTCTTTCGGCAGAAGCTCCACCACTCCAGCAATGGCCGTCAATTGCTCCACCTTCACATCTGACTCCGGCTCAGCCTCGACGGCCGAGAGAAGGCTTTCCTTGAGAACATTCCAAAGAGCCACTTGAGCTACGGGATCTCCAGCCAAACAACGAATCAAATTAGGGATGATTTCCGCAGCCGATGAGCGAACTCCATCATGGAAATAGAAGCGGACAAGAGGAATCACAAGCTTCACAACCTAAAAATTAAAATAATTCAATTTCTTTACTTTACGTTGATTATATCGATTGAATTGTTGATTGATTATGCTTTACGTTAATTGAATGTAAAAGCAACAAATCTTTTCTAGATTAAACATTTATTCGTCGAATTATTTAGTTAATTTTATTCTTATTTAAAAAATCACCTCATCGACATATGGTCTAAAATGAGTTTTCATAACGCGAGCATAACAGACCATCATTTGACAAGCCATGGCCTTATCTTCAAGCCGAGCAGTGTGGAGTCCAACGCTTTGGGAATCTCCTAAAGAGATCAACTCCCAATCTTCCGCCCCTTCAACTCCCTAAAATCAACAACACAAATTGAAGAAAATAAACCTTTAAAAAGAAACTTTCAAGTTTTAAGAATTTACTTTTACTTCTTCTGGGTCGAGCATCGTCAATTCTGGCTTAATCGAAGCAGTTCTCAATACTGGGGCCATGACCATAGGGAGGTAAGGAGCAAATCTCTCGCCTGAAATACAATTAAAAATAAATAAATATTTAAAGTTCTATAAGTTAACAAATATTTATAATAAAATTGAAATGAAAAATACATGGAATATAAATAAAAATAATTTACCAAGAATTTGACAAATTCGAGCCCATGCCGTGATCATGTACGAGAGTTGTGGATCATCATCTGAAATATTCACTCCTCCATTGTCGACTTGAGTCCTCAAGAGCAAATCCATAATATCTGCAGCGTCTTCAGTGAATTTCTCAGCTCCTACGGCGAGTCCAATGAGTGAGGCACATTCAATGGTTTTGCCTCGGAGAAGTCGAAGGTCCACGGTGTTCGCATTCTGCATAATGTATTTCATGCAAGGCATGAACCTGTTGTAGTAAGGGGCAAAGTCTTCCTCCAGCGTGTTGGCAATGGAGGCCACTGTCGTGACGAGTTGTTCCAGCACGAGCTTTTTATTCGCCTCGGCCAACTCCTTGAGTTTGACCGTAAAGGCCTTTTCAAGACTTGCAATCAGAGGCTCAGCATAGTTTTTGAGAATGTCCTTTGGACACTCTTCGCAGAAGTTGACCAGAGCAGCTCCAGAATGAGCCTGGACTCTGGCACACGAATGATCTTCTAAAAGGAAGATGAGTCCAGGAAGGATCTTCGAATGGAATTTCTTTTCATAGCCAGGAGCAAAGTCGGTTGCCATTTGTCCAAGAGCATTGCAAGCTGCGTATCGAACTCTCGGATGCTAAAATAATTTAAAAAATGAATCATTATAATTGATAAAATTCATTGTTTTAAAAACCAAATAAAAAATATTTAAAATTAATTGTTAAGCAATTAAATTTAAATTTAATATGTTAATTTTTAAATGTCATACTGGGTCTTTAAGGAAGGCAAGAATTGGTTCAACAATTTGAGGAAGAATTGGTTCCATTTGCTTCAGACATCCTTCGCCAACTGCTGAAACAGCCATGAGCCCCGCATAGCGATGCTTCCAGTCACTATTATTCAGCATGGTTTGAACTTGAGCCATGACAATGGGAAGGACAGTTTTTCCTCCAAGAGCACAAGCAAATCGATCCAAGCAGGTTTCAGCAGTCGCGGGATTCGAGTCAGAGTCTTCTTCACATGGGTCATCCGATTCAACCCAATCGTCTTCATCTTCTAAATCCGTCATCATTTCCAGCATCTAAAATTACAAAAAACATTATTTCTTAAAGACAAAATCAACATCAACTCATGTCGAATACTATCTTTTAAACAGGAAGATTTTAAATAGGAATTTTTTAAAAATAAAGATATTCAAATTCCAGCACGAGCTTTTTATTCGCCTCGGCCAACTCCTTGAGTTTGACCGTAAAGGCCTTTTCAAGACTTGCAATCAGAGAAAATCAACATCAACTCATGTCGAATACTATCTTTTAAACAGGAAGATTTTAAATAGGAATTTTTTAAAAATAAAGATATTCAAAATTACAAGTTGAACGAAATGAGGGAGAAATTGAGCTCCAATTTTCTTCACGGCACCAGGAATTGATTCAGCAGCACTGATCGTACACTCTAGAGCAATATTTCTCCAATCATCCGGGAGCATTTTTTCGTTCGAGACGCCGAGCGAGAGTTGGAGAAAAGCAGCGAGGTTCGGCCGGATGAACTTGGGGGCCAAAGAAACCATGTCGATCGCTTGTTTAAACAATGCATCATCCTCTTGCTGATGAACGGACTCTTCAAGGACTTTCAAGAACGGTGGTACAAGATCAGTAAAATGTCGAAGAACGTCCTCTTCCCGTTCATGGTCGGCAACGAAGCACCCAAGGGCTTTGCCAGCATGAAATCGAACTGAGTATTCGCTATTGACGAGGGCTTGGGCCAACATCTGCTTGATTACGTCCAAGTAGTGGGCCTGTTGATTCCCGAAAATCCCCGGTACAAGGCCAAAGATGATGAGCGAATTCTCTTTCAAAGCTGTCGAGTTCGAATTCGCGGCTTGAAAGAGGAAGTTGAGGAAGTCCGGCCATGTATTGTTCCCATCATCGTCAATGAGATTTCTCACGAGCTCAGCGATCACTTCGCAGAATTTCTTCCTAATTGTAAACTTCTCATTCTCACGTTTCACAAGATTAACGAGCTCTTCTTTTATTTGGTTCTGTGCTTCAACAGCGAGCTAAATTAAAAATATAAAATAAATATTATTTCTTAGAAAGTTGACAAATTAATCATTTGGCCAATATAGTAAATATTATATATAGTAAAAAGAAAATTATACTTGAGTCCATGCAAAGTCAAAATGAGTGGTGAAAACTCTTCGAAGAAGAACGGAGCAAAGTTGTCTGAGCTCCTCTGGCATTGTTTCGTTTCTAATAAGGGCGACCAAAAAGAACATCTTCTTATCTGCGGAAATTCCATCGTAGTTCGCCTGTAAAATAAAATAAAATAAAATTTGAGCGTAAAATATATCAAGATGGTTTAAAGATTTTCAATTTTCAATGCTAAAACATGATAATAATTTACCTCAGCTTGTGAACGAACTTCATTGTCAGTCGAAAGGAAAGTTCCAATAATGTTCACAAACTGCTGTTGTTCTTCTTCGCTTCCCATTTTCTAAAAAGTTATATAATTGTCAATTTTATAATAAACAATATATTTAAAATTACAAACTGAAAAACAATCTAGGGATAGAGGAAGTTTCATTCAAGACCTATTAAACTAATTTTCCAAAAGATTAAATATCAATTAAAATAACTACTTGATACCGTATTGAAAGTTTCAAAATTCAAAGCGGATTAACTAGTCGAATATGAATATACATATGAATGAAATATGGCTCAATAAAGAGTTGTATTCGAACATGCAATAAATCCAAGTAATCTATCCTTCATCTTATTCAATATAATTAATAATATAAAATAACGGCTTCAGGTACCAAAAAAATTGGGCTGAACAATGATGAATAATGAATTAGAAGGTCCTAAGCTGATGTTAACTAAGAACCTCTTATCATTCCTATCACGCTTGTCGTTTGCTGACTTGGAACGTAGTTAAATATGGCAGTGAAAAGAAGGAAGCATGGTTTCGAAACTCCAACGTGTGGGAGGAGGAACCGGAGTTGTAAAAGAGAATTAAGAAACAATTACGCGAGTCTGGCTGAAGAAACAATCCGTGTCAGGTGGTGGAATACGCAATAGCGGATGGTGAAGAGTCGAGGACGACCGGCGAAACTCGGCTACGACGACGAGCGAAAGTTGAAGTCGAGCAAGGGAGGCGAGGAGAGTACGCAGTCGGGCGGGAGGAGAGAAAGAAACTCACGGGCGACTCCCATTGGCTCTTTCCCTCCCGCCCCGCTTTCAAAGCCCAATTGTGAATTTTTTGAATCTCCCCCCAAGGGTCTTCTCGCCTTTTAGTCAGAGTTGTCCACTTCTCACTCATCTCTTCTTCTCTTTTCCAATCTCCTTCACGAGCATCTCAAGGGTTTCCTTTACTTTTTCACACGTTTGTTCCGATTGTTCCTCAATTAAACGGAACTGTTATAATTAATCATTGACTTTAATATTCTTGTTTTCATCTTCAGGAGATCTTTTAGCCCAATTCTTAATTGTATTATTATAAAGAGAGATTACTTTTGACATTTTTGGGCGTTTGAATCGGCGGTCTCTTTTCAATGGTCGAAATCTTAAAGGTTTAATTTAACTTCACAGGTATTTATAAATTGATATTGAAGTTATATAATGACAGAGAAAGTGTGATTCGGTCAAAAAGTTTAAGCTTATTTTTTAAATTCAATTCAAAATCGACACTTTCTCTGCATAAATATAAGATTCGTGCGGCTTTAATAGAAAAATATTTTTTTAAATTTCAACCAGGTAAAATGGCCAAAAATTTCATGTCATCCATTCTTGACGAATTGATGGGCCGTGATAGAAATGCCCTCCCAACTGAGCAACCCAAGAAAATCAATTGGGACGATCCTGAGGTAATCTATGACCCTGCTCAATTATAAGATGCTAAATTACATGCATGCAATTTAATTCCATGCAAAGTTTCTAATTACGAAATTCTTGGTATTCCAGATGTGTCCACATTACCTAGTGTGCTTTTGTCCGCATGATCTTTTTGTGAATACGAAGGCCGACTTGGGAAGTTGCTCTCGAGTTCATGACGAACAGATGCGAAAGAAATACCAAGAGGAAGCCAACTCCATTAGTCGCTACGCTTATGAGACAGAGTTCATCAGATTTGGAGAAAAAATGATTTCTGACATTGAAGCTAAAATTAAAAGAGGAAGACAGCGAATTGCTCTTGCCAATGGGTCTGAGGGGTCCGGGGTAAAGAACACATTTATTTCACTTTTGACTCTATTTTAATTTAAAATAAGAATTGATAAAAAAAAATCTTTTTGTTCATGATAGGGGAATTATGCGCCCGTTGGTTCAAAAAATGCCGAAAAGATCAGCCTTCTTGATGAGCGTGTGAATAAGCTACTCGAAGAAGCCGAAGAAGCCGGATGTGAAGGTGACGTGGAGAAAGCACAAGGGCTTATGAAACTCTGCGATCAACTAAAAGATGAAAAAGATCAACTCAAGTAAGTTTTCCCTTTTCCATTATGCTTTAATTTCTTCATTTTTTATTATTTCGCATGGTGTTTAATATTATTTTTTAATAAGACTCAAATGAGTTTTAATGTGTCGTCTCGTGATTTTTAATCGTTAAAATTTTAAAGGGCAAGCGAAGTTTCTCATCCTTGGAATCCCGATAAAGCAATGCAAGTCTGTGAAGTTTGTGGATCTTATTTGATCATCGGAGAAGCTCAAGTAATTTATTGACTTAAATTATTAATATAGTATAGTTTTTTTTAGAAATATTTCCTATTTTGTCACTCATAATTCTTTATTTCTGTGTAGCATCGTTTGGATGATCACATCATGGGTAAACAACACATGGGCTTTGCCATGTTACGGAAGAATTTGGAGGATGTGAAGAAGGCGCGAGAAGCCAGGAGTAAAGAAGAAAGGGAAAAGCGTGAAAAAGAACGCGAAGCTCGTCGAGCTCGTGAAAAGGAGCATCAATCCAAAGACAGGGAGAGAGTCAGAGATGGGAGAGATAGAGAATATGACCGGAGATCGCGGAATGATCAAGTTTTCAGAATGGGATCTCGGTCCAACGAATCTTTAAGGTTTAAACTCTTATAAAGTTCATTTTATTCATGATTAATTTTTTGTTTGGTTAGTTATTAGTTTAAATTAATAGTTTATAAATAGGAATAAATCAATAATTTAATTAATAATTGGAATTTGCTTGTTTTTGACTTTTGCGAGTATTAACAGTATTCTTTTAATTGTATTTTGATTAGGGATCCGACTAGAGGCGAAAAAGATAAATCTAGACGTCACGAGGGCGATCGAGACCGACGAAGTGAGAAAAAGAAAAGACGATCTCGAAGCAGGAGTAGAGAAAGGAAAGATCGACACCGTCATAAGGATAAGAAAAGAAGACACTCGGAAAAAGTAAAGCATGAAAAGGGCAGCGATAGTGGTAATTTAATATTTAATAAAAGCTTTCATACATTAATCTAACTTTCCTTGTATTACATATACAAAATTACTATACAATTATTTAATTTACTCTTGAAAGAGGATGAAATAATGCGGCGGGAGCGGATGACCAAAGAGGCAAATGGGAAGAGCTCAATGGAAAGTTCGGAGGCATTTGGAGAAGAGCGAAACAACTCATTTTCCACCAACTCACGGGATTCTCAATAGTTCATTCATGGTAACCGAACATGGGAAAACTCAGGTAAGTTCGTTTTAATCTCTCTACACTATTTTAATTTCATAATCTAGAATGAAACGTTAAGTCTCATTTGAAGACTTTTAAACGTTAAAAAGGTTATTTCCATTGAGCCATTCAATCAAACCTTGCTGCAACTCGAAACAAAAGGTTAGAAATGTAAAAAAAACTGACACTGAAATACTATAACGTACAAATATTTTTTTAATTTAAAAACCAAATATATTCAATAATTATTATATGCATATTAAGAATAATAATAATTAAAATTCAAGATAAAGATCTAAATTATTAAATCATGGTAAGACTAAGGCACAATTATTAAGGCTTTATTTTATACTAAAATACTCACTTGCTTTTTTTTACCAAAGACTAACTTATATTTAAATACTTTCTAATTTTTTCAACTTCATTTCATTTCATATTTTATAACTGACAATGAGAACTCTTTCTATTTCTAGTGAGCTCAAATGGTTAGCTTCAAATATTATATTCTGTTGACTTTTCTTTTGAATCTTCGCCATATCTTTATATGGTAGTTTATTTCTCTTTTTATTATTTTAAAAGCTACGAATAGTGAATGAATAGGGAAGGAATAGAGAAATATATTTTTGAATATGGTGCTATTAATTGAATTAAGGTATTCAATTTGAGCCTAGGAATGAGCAAGTCAATTAAGTTTTATTTCCAAAAATTCCATGTCCATTAACTAAGCCATTAGAAAACATTTTTAGAAAATCTCTTAAATAATTACTTAACGATAGAAGATGCTTGAGTAATGTTTAAGGTTCCAATATGATTGATTGCTTCGACATTGTAAAGGTTAGGATGACATTAATAGTTTACATGTTGTTTTTCTTCGTTTGAAAATTGAACAAGTTTTGTGATTATTGATCATTTGTTTGGTTTTCAGGTTGGACATTGTTATAGAATGGTAAGGTTCAAATTCCCGTTAGTTAAGTAAGTATTAGAATTCTTCTTCAGAACAACCATGACTTCAAGTTTAAAATTTTTTGTACGAAATGTTAAAATCCTTAACTTTTATTTTAATCCAATGTACATTGTCAAAATAAGAGCCCTTATGAAAAAATCTTCATTACGACACTTTCCTCGGCGCTAAAAAGGTTAGTCATATCTCTGTATTTATGCCTTCACTACTTAAATTACGTTAACTTTTTATTATTGAATAAATGTAATTGCATAATTATTCCTTCATAGTGCCTTAATTAGTTACAAAAAATCTTATAATTATAATGTAAATCATTATTAAATTGTATTGAATAACTATTGAAGATTATTATCAAATTTTTCTATTGCCAAACCATGTTCTTTTTGACCAAATTAGTTAATCGATCTAAACAAGTATAATAAATTTTTATTTCTTTGTATAATTTATTTCTTCTTTATCCATTCATTAAAAATAGAATGATTTATTTTATAAAATATAACATTAAATTACTATTAAATGCAATTTAAGGTAGAAAACAGTGAATAAAATGCTAATTTGCAAATATAAGTGATCTTGAGTTTTTAATGCGTTCACAAATTCAATTTCTAGTTTATCACTAATGCGAGACAGTCTAAAATAAATATTATAGCTAAATAAAAATACTATAAAAGCATGATTCATAATCACAATCATAATCATATATGTATGCTTCTTATCATGTACTTTAATCATTTGATATTCTACAAGCATCTTAAATCTTAATTCGCACCGGTCTGGCTCATCCAAATAATATTACATTTAATATTTATGCATTTACATTCTTAATAGATGCGTATATCGTCAAATTAAACACTTTTATTTAAAGTGTAATACAATATACAATATTATTATATCATCTTAAAAGTATAACTAATTGTAGTTAAATCGTCACTTGAAATCCATTTATCATTTGATCTTGGGTCTCTCTCGTTCCACTTATACACACGCGCTTAATATGCCAAATAATGTCAAGTTTGATCGAAGACAATTGCGTAATGAGTCTTAATATTTATTACACTATTCATTTTACTCTTGAAATGAAGATTAGTGAATTATGAGGACGGATGAGGATCATTTCTATGTATTTACATTGAGCAGATGTGTGTAGGCTCGAGGAGATCATTACGTGTGTGGTGTGTGTGTATTTTTAGTATCTGGTTGGTCAGCGTGTGTGTAACTGTATGGAATCTATAGAAGATTAAAGATAATTTAGGGTTTTATATTTTTCATCCTCATATGAGTCCAACTCATCCTCAAATGCCATTTGGAGTTGACATTTGATCCAGAGACTCCTTTTCTCTTTCGGCATTCCTTTCATCCACTTCTTACCGTTCAACTTGTCAAAACTTGCAAATCAGATATTATTAGCAGCCGTACCAATACGCAATCATTCTTAATACATAATTAAGACACATTATTAGGTAATTTAGTTAATGAAGATTCGATCTTCTTAATTGATTCATATAACTATATTATTTCGGAGTGGACGTAATTTAGACGTGATTGTCAAATTTTTGCAGCAAAGTTTATTCAGAAAACAAGACGTTGAATAGTAAAAATTTCCAGCCTGGCAAAATGAACAGAAAACTTTCTTTTCTGTTTTTCACTTTGGCCACTACATTCTCAATATGGTAAGTATTTGAGGGTAAATTATCTTAATTTAATTGTAAACTCATTTAATTGTATTTAATTATATTGTAGTAATGAAATTTTTAATATAGTTCTGCAACAAAGGAATATTCAGAATTAATTGATTCCATTTTGTTAAATTATGACAGAAGAGTCCGACCATATTATAACGGTTTGTTGGCATTTTTTCCTTGCTTAACTTTCTCCTTTTTCATTAAAATTAGTTCTTGAAATTAAAAATGTTGCTTTTTCTCATTGAAGTTAAACCGTTGCAAGTTGATGTGAACGCTTATATTTTGGATTTCTTCAACGTTGACGAGAAGGCACATGTGAGATAACAAATGAAATTGATATAATTTGATATTTAAGCCATATTTTATCATTTATAGGAAATTAATACTCATGTCTAAAGTCTAACAGACGTTTTAGTTTAATTCACTTATTAATTTATTTAAATATTATTCCATACAGGAGTTCAGTGTTCAACTCTACTTTCGCCAGTATGATTTACTTTTGAAATACTTTTGATTTAAGCCATCTATCTATTTTGTATATACCAAATCCCAATATATTGCAAAAATTAATCACAATCAACATTAATTAATTATTTATTTGTAATGTTGGAATCTTAGAATGCACTGTTGGTTTCATTCTTAATTTTTTTGCATATAAAATGTACGAAGAAAAGTATCTACTAATTTTCTATTTATCAGACATTGGATTGATCCAAGATTGGCTTTCAATGCTTCTAAGAATATTAATCAAATTTCCGTAAGAATCTTTCCAGCATTTGTTGAAATGGCATATTATTAAATGATTAAGAAATAACAAGTTAGTCAATTCGTTGAGCAAAGATTAATGAGACTAACAATAATGATTAATAAACCACTAAAATGTTAATTAGTTGGATCCTGAAAACGCCAAGAAAATTTGGATCCCAGATACATTTGTCCTCAACGAGCGGAAGTCCTCCATTCACGTATTGACGACTCTTAATGAATTTACCAAGATTGAGCCCAATGGCCAAGTTCTTCGCTCTTCCAGGCAAAATAGTTTTTTCATTCACCTCTTCTGTAAAAGCCTTGGTTGCTTTTTTGCATGTGGTCCATTGAAAGTTCAACTCTCTCAAATTAATTTTATTGGCAGATTGAGTATAACGGCGTCGTGTAAAATGAGCCTCTATTACTTCCCTTTCGACCAACAGACGTGTACACTTGAAATTGAAAGCTGTAATAAAAATGCTCTTAAATTATGAATTAGAATGACCACCAAGTATCTTTCGCCAAGGATCAAATCGTCCATTTCCTCAATCATTCATTGTCTTTAATTAAATAGATGGCTACACAACGTCGGACTTCTTCTATAAGTGGAAGAATGGACAAAAATCCATTGGAATTTCTCAAACCGTCTCTGCCTTCAACTTTGCCCTAAGAGGATTTAACACACAAGAAACTCTCATTTCTCTTTTAACAGGTAAATGAAAGAAAGAACTAGGTGATTTTAAATTACAAAAAATGATTTTTTCATTCATGAACTAATGAATCTACTTATATTATGATGATATATATATCGATACTATTATTAATTAAGTAATAAGTAAATTCATGTGTGTGTTCAATGTTTTTCAATTGTTCAAAGTATTATGTTTAATACATTGTATGAATATTGAGGAAACTATTCAAGACTTGCAATGGAGTTCTTCCTTGTAAGAGAGAAAACGAAATACATTCAGGATGTTTATTTTCCTGCGATCATCTTGACTCTTTTGTCCTTTCTCACTCTTTGGACTGGAACTCATCAATCTAGAATTCAAATGAGCGTTTTAGTCGTATGAAATATTTTTTATAAATAGCTATTAATAATTATAAAATAATATAGATTACTGTTTTGAAAAATTTGGAATATTTCAATTTGAAGCTATGATGAAATTTTTATCACTTACAAAAGAGTACTAACTAGAGACATTAAATGACAATTTTATTGCTTTTTATGTTTGATTTTCAGATGATTACGATGATTCTTTTTAGTGGTTTTATTTCCAATTCTCTTCCTAAAGCCTCGTATCAAACTGCTTTAGACATGTATCTTTTCATTTGCCTCAATTTGATTTTCAACGTCGTTGTCGGTATACTTTTTATTCATACATGATTATAAGAGTTTTAAAAAAAGTTATTTGAAAGTCTAATAATCTATTCCAATACAGTGAACATCCTATTGGAATATTTTCATTCTTCGAAAAAAAATGCTGAAGTAAGTTTAAATTATAAAAATTTAAGGTTTTAAACTCATTACATTGCAGTTTAAAATATAATTACACTAATTCATTTATTCATAATTCATTAATTCATACATTAATTTGTCAAAAAATTAATAAATTCATTTCATTTCGAAAGAAAATTCAAATGCGCAGAATGGGGCAAAACGATAACAGAAGAGCAGGGGAAGATGACATGAGAGAAAACCTTTGCGACGTTGAAGAAGCTCAAGAACCAATAATAAAAAGCAGAGTTCAAGAAATTATCTATAAGTAAGACCTTTGAATAGACGCTATTTGCTAATTAATATTGAAACATTGATCTGAAACATTGAAACATGCGCTAATGAATGACATTTTTTATTTGACAATTTAGCATGTGCGTGAAGTCCAAAGTATCTCTTCCAGTATCCTTTTTGGTAATTTCTAAAAAATTTCTTAATTACTAGTTATTATAAAGTCTTAAAAAGTTCAAATATTTATTGGCCTTTAATCAATAACAATTTTTAAGGTGATAAATGTCATTTATTGGCTGGTTGTTCTGATCGGGTCGAGTGGCTTTCCAGAGGACTTTCTCACCATGGAAGATCATAGTTAATCCAACGTTCGAGCTCCTCTCAAGCAAATCAACTAAACTGAACTTTTGTAATTCAAATAAGATTTGTTTCTAAAAAATAATAATATGAAATTGTAATTATTAATTGAACGATTTTAGTTGGTCAAGTTTAAATTAGAAATTATTTAATAGTTAACGACAAGTCAATTCATTTGTGTTCACCAAATATTTATTCAAAAAAATCAAAAAGTAGATTGGTATTGTGATTACGTAAAAATAAAGTTTTAATTATTTAATAAGAGGCATGTTTAAGATATTGCATGCATATCCTCTGATATTAGTGTAATGATGTGTAGTGCATACTAAAATGACATGTGTAATTAAATGTTTAACTAGTTTATCGATGCAACTGTATGACAAAGAAAGCTTATGAACTCGAACGGTTGATGTTTCACCAACATCCAACATATTAATGAATGTCAAAAACTTGTTATTAAATGTTTTCAAATGTCTCAATTGATTGAGTCCAAATAACTAAAAATAAAAATGAATAAATTAAAGAATAAAAACAATAAATGAACTTTAAGCTTACTTATCATTTTACAGTTACATACATTAATACCGTTCTATAGTATTTCAAACTTTATCAAAATGTCCCAACTTTAGCCCTCATGTGCAAGAGGTTCCGAAAAATTTGTAATTATTGATTTTTCGAGTGGCGGTAAATATTCTAGAGGAAAGGATCAATTCATCCTGAGCGAGAGTCCTACATTTCATAATCACTTTCTTCACATCTCTACTTTTAGATATTAAGGTAAGATTTAAAATAAATAAGAATTCATCATATTAATAATGCTTAATTTAATTCTGGGATACTTTAGCATCTTTTATTAAATACAAAATTGAATTGCAAAATAAAATACGTTTTCGTCAAAAACATTGTGAAAGTCCACTTGACTTACAAATGAGTTGGTTTAGGTCGTTTGTTAAAAACAAATTTTTTCCTTACGTGTTTTAATTTTAGTTCTTTTAGGAAGCTTTTATGTATATGTTCAATCTTTTGATAGTGATAGCTCACTCACAATGCGTCATAATGGGAATGATAAAATACTACGGGACTCCTTTACCCTTATAGGATCAGGCTAATTGAGGAGTAAAGAAAGATGAGCAAACAAGAAAACTTTGAATAGATTCTAAACTTATGTTAAGGGCAGAAGCAGAAAGTTCTCTGTCCTCTCTCAATGCATACATTTATTTTCTATTTTTACTCTCAAACTGCTGAATACACCGAGAAGTGCAATGTTCAATAGCAGCGCATGTAACTAAAACTTATCAAGAGTTTCTCTGTGATCATCTCAGTCACAGTGCGGTCGCAGTAGGACAAGTAGGCCAACACATTTCTCTTCAATTTCTCATTTTCTTCTATATGAAAAGTTGAATTTCTCCATTGAGCTTTAATTCTTTACCTTTTAACACCCATTGCACAATCTGACAATTCAATCCAAGCTAAAGAGTAGCTTATCAAACTCATCCGCTTCATTTTATATAGGGAAGAAGGATCTTAATTCATCGTAATTCCACTTCTGATTTCAAGGTTGGTAAAATATTATAACCTCTTTTATTCCAAAATGTTCAAAAAGTTCTAAATGTACCTATATTAAAAAAAACCTTAATATTAATTAGCAATAAGAAGTGAAATGAAGTAATGAGATATCATCAATTATTTATATTTCGTAATAAAATCAAGCTTTAAGAACACTATTACATAGTTTAATGTTTAAGCACAATTACTGCTTTCTCAAATTAATCGAGTATTATATTCATGCATATTCACCATGAATAGGATTTATAGCTACTATTTAATATTCAGGCTAAAGAATAAGGAAAACGGGTTCACAAATATAAATCTATATAAAATATATGCATTCATGGATGTCCTATACTACAACTACTTTACGAAATCTCATTTCATTGTTTCATCATTATAGCGTCATAATTAATTTTCCTGCGTTGTATTTTTGTAGGCTGCAGACTTAGAGAGACAATTCAATTTCTCTCCGGACATCAAATCTTCAATAATGCGGATTTGCATCAAACTGTGATCTAGTCAACAAAGAGAATCGTGAATCTCCAAGACATTCAGACGTCGCCGATTCATTATTATTGACATCTCGTTTGACTCAACTTCGTGGAAGAAGAATATTTTAATTTAACAAAACAAAAGCATCAGAGCGGAAACAATGTCTCCAAATTCAAATCACCCCGTTGTTCCGCTCACTAAAAATGACAAAATTGTTCAGGTAAAATCTCATTTGTTTTTTGAATATTCACATTACTTATGCATTAACTTCACGAATTCATAGTTAAGTTATACAATTGATAAGAAATAAGATAGTAGAGATATACTAGGTATAACATTACATTAGATCATTGAATATTTCGAAATTGTTAAATTGTCGGTTCTTATTTACAAATAGTTCAGAGACATCACAGTGGATTTGGAATTAAATGAGAACCAAAGAACAGACGAATTTCTTCTCCGTTGGCTCGAAGGTAATTGTTTATTCTTCCACCAATATTCTAAGCGTGTTTTATTTTGTGAATTTAATTTCCTATTCATATATGATGGTAATGATGAGTTTTTGAATAATTGATTTACAAAATTACTTCCAGCCCGCAACTTTGACTTGGTTGAAGCTGAGAAAATGCTCAGAAAGGTATACCATACTTTTAAACTATAATAAACATCATGGCCTATGTAAAATGTAGTAAACATGTATTAATAGTCTAACCTTCTAATGCTTTTATACCGTTATGTGTATTTTTGTATTTTGCATAATAAAGCTAAAAGTATCATTTCTGAACCAATTTCACTTTCCTTTGTAAGGAAACCTTAACTTAATGGGATATGATATAAAGATATAATCATATATTATATAGTAATGGAATCAAATTGTTTCCTGTTTTTAGAGTCTTATGTGGAGACGAGAAAATGATATGGAAAATATTGCGTCCTGGGAGCCTCCTGATTACATTGCCAATTTCTACCAGTTCAAAATTTGTGGATTTGATAAGGAAGGAGCTCCTGGTAAACTTTTATTTTAAGGAAATCTATAAGCAAAAGAAAGAGTCGATTAAACTTCAAAGTGCAATAGGAGTTAATTTTAATTTAAGTTAATTTTAAATAAAAAGTCGGCATCTTACCTGCTGGAGTATGGGACGTTCGAAAATTGATGGCCAATGGAGAAAAGCCAAATTTTATTAAAAACAACTTTAAGCTCATCCAAGAAATCGTGGACGCTGTGGCCAATTGTAACTCTCCTACTGTGACAAGCTATGTGATGATCTTTGATATGGAAGGATTCGGAATGAGACAGTTGACTTCTATCAAAGGTAAAAAACTTATAAAAATGAATGATTTCTCTTGCCTCCTATTATATATTGCCGCTTATCAATAATTCTCATACGAATATTATTATATGTTGTTTGTTGGGTCAATTAAAGTAAATGAGCCTATGATTTTTAACAGCAATTGAAGCCATCTTAGAAACTGTGAAAACATTCGAGAGCAATTATCCTGAATATTTAAAGAAAGCCTTCTGCGTCAATGGTAAGTTAATTTTAATTATTCGCCTTATCTATCTAATAAACAAGTAAAAAAAAGTATTGAACTGATCATTGTTCATAAATTCGTAAACTCATTAAATATTTCATTACATTGCATTTATAGTAGATATACTGCGGGTTGATATGAAATTAAAGATTTCATGATTTTTTCAGCTCCTGCACTTTTCTCGGTTCTTTTTGGAATTTTGAAGCCCGTTCTCACCTCGAGAACTTTGTCCAAAGTGGAAGTCTACGGATCCAACTCGGACGTTTGGAAAGACGTGATCTCTCGCCATATCTCTGAAGATCAACTCCCACTCAAATACGGAGGAACTCAAGAAAATGATCTTTTTAGACTTTCAAAGGAACCAACTTATTGAACAAATATTTACTACCCTTAGTATAATTAAGACAATATCCATTAGCATTTAATTCAAATGAGGACTTAGTAAATTCGCTCGTCTATCATCTATTTGAATTCTGTTGATCCAGAGTTGTAAACTTTATTGGATCTTTACTTTACATTAATGAACTTGACTTATTCTTTTATTTAGACATTTGATTACATAATAAGTAATAAGCCATGATGTATAATTTATTTAAACTATTCACCAACATTTTACCACTGACTATGTATTATGGTGGAATTCACTTGATAAGGGTATATTCTAACACTAGTATTTTAACGTACGGCTAAACTTGCAAAAGCGTTGTCGCATAGAAAAAGCGTTATATGGAATCGAAAGTACATTAAGTCATTGTATTTTGACTAAAAATAATTATATTTTTATGTATCGGTTCTCATTTATTAGCCAGTGTTTTATTTCTAAACATTCCATTATACGACTTGAGGACTTTTTAGTACTTTTCACATAAAATGAATAAAAACAACGATTATTGCAAATCGAATTATGATTCTTTTTTTCATACATGTGAACTAAACTCATTTATTAATCTCGGTCCATAACTTCTGAAACAAGCGGATTCGTCGCAAGTGACGGCGTAGAAATCGTGGATTAGTTTCCGTGGACTAAACTAACCTAACCGTTCAGATCCGTGAATTTCATTTAATCATGCGGATCCGTGAATATCCGTTAACCGTGATGATCCGTGAAATTACTTTAACCGAACGTACTCGTAAATTTACATAAACAAAAGAATACATGAAATTTAAGATACCGTGTGTATCCGTGCATTTGCGTTAACCGTACGGAAGGGTGCAGTTGCGTTAACCACACGGAAACTTTAATTTAGGTTAACCATATTGAACCTTAAATTTAGTTAACCTTTTGCCACACAAAAATATATTTCTTTATAGAAATCATATTTGTGAATTCATTATAAATATTTGGCTAATATGTAAGATTCAAGGGTACCATAAAAATATTTCTCTTCTGTTATAGAAATGAGTAAAGTACAGTAGTATAGGAATTTATTTAAATTTACTTATAAAGATAGTATTCTAAAAGTTAATTAAAATAATCGATTTAAATAAGAAATCGAAATATTGTAAAAAAAAATACTTAAAGCGAAAAATTACGAAACTTAATTGTTTATTTAATTAATTTGAAAAAAAAATTAAATTTGGATTTTATGATTTCTAAAGATTACCAATTTTTAATTGGAGAATTTAGTAAATTTGAGTCAGTTATTATTTTTAAGTAAATGCTGGTCTTTTCTAGGAATCAAATCCTGAGAATCAGTTTCTCGGAATTTCCCGAGAAAAAAAATTGACGGTAAATCAGGGAAATTCGGGAAATATTTCAATAGTTATTTCTGTTTCAATAATAATTTTTTATTAAAATTCAAATTTTTTAAAAAATCAATTGATATTTTAAGTACATATTATAATTAAAATCACATTTTAATTTTTAAGAATATTTTAGATATTATTATAATAATATTAATATTTTCTGTCCGATATAGATCTGTTCTTGATCTTTATTTCAATGGTGCAAAGTGGAGTTTGCAGGATAGGGTAGCCACAGCCACTCGTGTTATTGTATGGTGTGCTTAGGGAATGACATCGAGTAGAGTGCAGAGTAGATGGTGAAATGAAATTTTCACTAGATTTGAATTCATCGCTAAATTCTTCTTTCAAGTTCTGTTTATATTAATTATATAATAAGTTATATTTTGTATTTCATTATATTGATATATTTTAATATTTTATATTATAATTTAGTCATATTATAGGTTAGGAAAAGACAAAGTAAAAAATGTCTGGAGCAAGGAACACAATAAGGATGTTTTCTGGAGTAGCTGATTTCTCTAAAAGTTTAACGACTTCTCAAAAGAACATTGTAACATTTTCTCAATCACTGGACAAAATTTTGGATGGCGGGATAGCTCTTGGAGAAGTCATTGAGTTTTACGGAGAAAAGGGAATTGGGAAGACTGCCTTGTGGTATTATGAATTAATTGCCCTTATAATTAAAGTCTCAGCGCCTGAAGTCACGATTATGACTTTTGAATGACCATTGTTTATTTAATTTAATTTTTATAATAATTATTATTTATTTAATTTCAGTATGCAATTGTGCATCAATGTACAAATTCCAGAAATTCTTGAAGGATTGAATTCTAAAGCAGTTTATATTAATACAGAAGGAACTTTTGTCAAACAGCGCTTCGAAGGTCTGAATAAATGAAGTAAATATTACAAATATTTAATATATGGAACCTTTACAATTTTGCATTTTTATAACTAATAACGTAATAAATAATTTAATCGATGAGAAAAGGCAATTCTGATTGTTTTTAGAAATGGCCACAAGTTGCATAGAACACTGCAAACGCTGCTTAGGACCGGACGCTTGTTCACTAACGCTCGATTCTCTTCTAAGCGGTGTAGCAATTTTCTCATGTCGAGTTGGAATTCAATTTGAAAAGATTATTCAAAACTTAAGAAAATATTTCATAGAAAATTCCAATGTATGTTTTTAAAAAATACCATTGTATTATTGCAAATTAAATTACGAGTTTATTAATATTGTTCGTTAATTCTAGCTTTTCTATCATTTTAATATAGGCGAAACTCCTAGTCATTGACAGCATCACTTTTATTCATTATGAATCCGATGATTTCCTCACTCGTCAAAAAAAGCTCTATATAATGGCACAGGAGCTGAACACCCTAGCTTACAAATTTAATATTGCTGTAATTAAAAACTAATTTTTAATTAATTTTTAAAATAAAGTTGTCTTTCACATATGAAAATGAACTGAATATACATTTTACGTTTTAGATTGTCCTAATAAATAACATGACCACTCATTTTATAAGAAGTTCAGAAGGTGAAATTATAAGAAACGAAGAAATCCCTGCTTTAGGAGAATCTTGGACATATCTACCAAACAAAAGAGTTCATCTTTTCAAAAATGGAAATCAGAGAGTTGCTAAAGTTGTTAAACCTATTAGAGAAGAAGACGCAATTGCTTCATTTAGGGTAATTTTATTTATTTTAAAATTAATCAGTTTGTTATATTGTTTTGACTGGTTTCAAATTAACTTATTACGTATTACCAGACTTAAAATTGCTTATTTTTCTGCTTATTTTTTAGGTTATATCAGCTGGAATCCGTGATTAAGATGTGATTTACATGTACCTACCTAAATTATATAACGATTCATGTGATACAACTTATATTTTTAATCAGATAGTCATAATGCTATTTATTAATGTTCATCTCACAATGACTCTTTGCGTCGTTGGTCTTTTATTACATTATACATTTAAGTTTCCAATGAAAACATTCGTATATTTTTATATTTCAAATTAAAAATAATTTCTTAAATATTCAAAAAGTTCTATGATTTTATTTTTATGTACAAAATACCAAAAAGTATAGTAAATTGTAATTATAGTAAAAGAATCTTTGATTTTCCAAAATTCCTTCTGTTTTGTAACCAAAAATATTTCAAATCTATTTAGCATTACAATTAGTTGAATATTTTAAAGCCCATATCTTTAATATGAGTGTGAACCCGTGCAGTTATTTTAATCTCACTCCAAGAGAAGGAGCCATTCAAGTTGCATTGCTCAATTTTCTAGTAATAATCCCTTTTGTCAATTGAAATAAAATAAAATAAATAAGACACATTAAAATTATTTGATCATTTATGGATATAGTGTTTTTGTATAGATGTTCTCCCATTCTCTCATCACTGTAATTATATGCGAAGCAATACCTTTGGATCCATTCGAAGCTTTTCAATTTGACAAAATTCATTTAAGTTACGTAAAATCACAAATGATCCAACGAGTGCTTAACGGCACGAACCATTGGGCCTTGATTGTTATCATTTGCTTATTGAATATCATCTCATCTATCATTCTCTACAGCGTCATTGAAAATGATTCAGGAGTTGTTCTTGCTAACAAAAAGGTATTTCATGTCACACCTCTACATAATTGAAAAAATTCATAAAAGTCCTTATTTCTTATCTCAAGATTTTCAATCTCTCTAATGAACAAAATAATATTTTTAACTAATTAAAGAATTTTAATAGTTGAAACTGACAATTGTTTGCTGGTTCATCGTCCATACCTTTACCTTAATGTTTTATATTCTAAGAACCGTCTTTCTTTTCTTGAAATACGTAGAATCAACCAAAGAGATATCAGATGAGAATTTTCTTCGAAGAGTTGACGAGTAAAAATTATATTTAAATATAAAATTTAGTGAATATAATGCTTGATTAGATCCATCAAAGTTCTGATATTCAATTCTACATTTATTTATAACTATTTAATTGATTTGTATTTTGGGAAATAGTTGACTAAATGGAATTTTTGACAGACGATTTCATTTCTTTGCTGGAATGTATTACACCTTGAAAATAATCCTCCTTGTTTACTTCACATGGGTTATCGCGACTTACTTTTCCAAAATCCTATTAGAAGAGGGGCGAATCCGACGTTGGTCAACGGAACTCAACATGAGACTTCACAATAAAGATTGGGCCCACAAAGGCAAATACAATGGTCATTTTCGTCAACTCATGGACACAATCAAAATGAAAAGGGAAGAGGACAAGTACCTCCTTGCAAAGCATAAATCAAAGACAATGCTCAATGCCACTTCCGGAAATTCATCGTTAGCAATGGTAACGACCATAGCTTCCGCCAGGGGAAACCAAATAAGGCTAAGCATCTAAAGAGTTGGCCAATAACCAACTTCAAAGTATTATTGTCAATATAATTCATGATCGGTGAAAATAAAAATGTAATGTAAAGGCAAAAGTTTGTTCAGGTTTATTAATAGTAGCCTTCATCATCAAAATGTCTTTACAATAATTGAATTCTCTTAAATACTTTTATAATATTAATTAACTTATTTACCAGCATGCTTAAATAAAGATAAAATAAATTTGCATATTTAAGGCATTATTAGTTAACTTTACTGATTAACATGATACTAATAAATGTCACAATTATTTAAGAGTATTTAATGATAAAGAAAAACTTTTAAAATTAAAAAACCTATAGAATAATTACTGATTGGCAGTAAAAGATCAATTAAAAATTTCGAGCAGAGTTAATAAGCTCACAACGCCATTATTCATGATAGAGAACTTTGTAGTATGATGTTAAGTAGTTTTGTCTTATTATCTAAAAAGAACTTCCACACATCGATCATATTAATGAATTACTGAATGTTATTCGATCAGAATAACCTTATCATCATTGCTAAATTCCAAACAAATGATGATATATGATTATACCCAAATTAAAGTTCGTTTAGAGTCTTAAAAGCAAAACAATATTGAATATTAACAATGCAAGACTTTATTATAATATCCACTTAAACATTATCTTATCCAAATAAAGAAGAAATCGAGAATCACTTATCATTAGCCATAGAACTGTAAACTTGTACTAAATCATATTTTATAAGTTTTTCATAGCCGTTTTCCTCTGAGAAAGCCATTCAGACCTTTTCTTCCAAAGCTTCCTCTTCATCAAGATGATCGTCATCATCATCGTCATCTTCATCGTCAAGATCATCGTCACTCTATAAAATTACAACCATTAGATAATGTAAATTAAAATGAATAATAATAATTGTTTGCCAATATGGTTTTGAGTAGAAAAAATTAAGAAATGTGAATTCTTACGTCAGGAACATCTCCTTCAACCACTTTGATCTTCTTTTGAACCTCGTTCACTGACCCGTTCAAATCACTCAGTTTTCGCTTTCTCATCAACTACAAAAAGTAGAGATTTATTGATTGATTCCTAAATTCAATAATGGGTAAATAAGTAAATAATCACCTGATTTACCTCTGTGTTAACGTCAGACTCTCCACTGAGACTCTCATCATCGTCCGAATCTTGATTTTCCGAAATATCTGATAAAATAATATCACATTTATTAAAATACAAACTCATTAGGCAATTGACATTTCATTCATTTCTTCTATAATTTACAATTTATCAACATAATGATTTTAATTATTAAAAACTCACGCATCATGTGTTGCCCGATAATGTGAATGGGGCCCGAGCCTTTCACGAGCTTGAATCTGATAAAATTGTTGATTTTCAAGTCAATTTGAGCTTGGAACTCGGACCCAAATTTGAGATAGACGAGTGGAGTCGTCACTTCTTCTCCGTTGCTGCCAAAAGTCGTGAACTCAACATGCTGAAGTTCTCCTTCTTTTGCTTCACTTCCCAGAATGGCCTTTTGAAATTTATTTATTATTTTTTTCTCCATATACTGTACATTTATTCTATAATTCTATAATATATATTATATCTTCAATTTCAGGAAACCTGAATATCTGAATCCAAAGTATGTAATGCATACTCTATATAATAAATTATACTATATGATCTGAATCATTTATATATGCTAATTATATTTTAAACCATAGAATATTGAGTCAAGATAAGTATATTCGAATTGACAAAAATGTAGAAATTACCCTTTTAACCAGAAGGCTGTGAAACACCTTGATTTCTTTACTCTTTGTCGGCTCGTCATCTCCTCGGTCGGGATGCCATGTGATTTCAGGAGTTCCTTTGTTGAGAATCGTGGAGTAAAAGAAGATGTTGTCATCCGATTCAAACTCCATTTCCCTCCTGGAATTAATAAGTTCCACTAAAGTTAATGGTCAGTTAAAGTTAACATGCCACATCCAAGTTACTAGAACACGTTGGCTAAATTAGGTAGTCAGATCAGAACGCAAGCGGCATGTTGATGATGCCTCCATGTTGGAGAATGAGATCAAGCATGGTCCTTGTTAACTCATATAACAAACGCGTGTTGTTTCGATAATTATATTAATAATACGCAAACTTTTAAAATTTGTGAAAAAATTGATATTTGAATTGTAAATTATAAAAATGTTTGTACTTTTTCTTAGTGGTTGTAGAACTTTGTAACGATAAATGAATTAAACTAATTACCAGATAGTTAACTTTACTAACAGCTAACATGAGAAAACTTTACTCTTCGTCAAATGTAATCGACATGATCACATTCTAAAAAATGCATGCAAGTTAAAGTAATAAATAGTTAATTACCTTGTTAAAAGTTAACGGGCTTGTTTAAATGCTTTTGACACTTCCACGCGGATCCGACGGCGAAGAAATTATTTAAATTTCGCATAAAATCGCACGGATTTGTTGATTTCTAATTTCTCATTTCTCCCCTTATACGAACATCAATCGAGTGTTCAATATCTTTAGATAAAATGACATGAAAGTTAATTAAAATATGCATTTTAATTGTCTTTATTTTGTGAACTTGACAAATGAAAAGTTCAAATCATATTTTTTTCAATGAAAATTTTTATTACTTTAAAATGTTTGAGGATTTTAGCTTTATAGCTGATAAATGAGCAAATTAAATTAATAAATTAAAAGTAATTTTACAACGAGTCAAAAATTGTAAATTGGTATGTCTTTGTCGTCAGAGTTGGTAAGTGTGGTCTTAAAAGAAGTTGATTGGATCTTTATCAGTCTTTGGTCCAGAAACGTCGGAAAGTTGAGCGGGTCCAGAGAGAGGGGCATAGGCTTTCACATGCCAAATAGAATTGTCACAGAGTCGGATCTTGATAAAGTAATTCGTCCCAGCTACAATTTGAGTTCTGAATGACACAGAAGTATATGGTGGTTTGTCAGAGGGTTTTCCGAGTTTCTTGTCAATGGCAGCTTGGATGCTTGGAGTGAGACTCGTAATGATGTTCTTCACCTCAGGAGTGACAGGAGATTCAGCGGCGCTGAGTCCACCAGGAACAGGAACTGAACCTTGCTGCTTTTCAATAATAAATATACTATTATTTATTTTCTTAAGATAATGTCATATGGCCAAGACAAATCAAGTTGTCGGTTAGGTCAGGAAATAAAATAAGTAAAGTTGATTAAATTTTTTTTCACTTACTGGAAATCCAGTGGAACAAATGAAAGTTCCAAAAAGGAGAAGTAAAGAAACGGAGAGTTTCATTTTATTTTAGGCTGATTATGAGAGAATCAGTTAAGTTTGGGGAGCTTGGATTGCTATTGAATGTCTTTTGAAGAAAAAAGCTCTTATTTATATTCTTATTAATTTCCGTACAATGACAAAAAGTGAATTTCGGTTTGGTACCTACTTGTTATAATTTTTATTGCACAAACAAACTTTTAGCGTCTTTAACAATGCGGCAATTGCGAAAAGGTAAGTAAGTAGTAAGCAATACACATTGAAAATAGGTATACCCACCATACCCAACAATCATCAAATATATAGGGTACCATACCTAATGGACAACTATTTATATATGATATTTGTGTTTATACCTTTATGATGTGTATTATTATTATGTTACTTCTAAAACTAATAAACCTTGTACAGTTAAATTGTGGGTCAAAAATAAGAATGCTACTTATCCCTCAATGTCATATTACCATATGCAATTTAATTGACTATAAAATCTGCCAACAATGTTACACAAATACAAGCTAAGTGTAAATTATAATTGAGCACAACATAATGTTTATAGGATGTATTTTATTCTTCGAGTGATCAAATAAGCATAAAAACAACGATTCATTATTTATATAGATTGATTTGAAGTACCAACAATATATAGGTATCTTTATTAAGCATTAAACACACAAATTAATAATTGCATTACACTTATCAGCGATGTGATGATAAGCATAAATAAGTTAAATTCTTGCTGATGGTAATAAATAATTCATCCACTTCATTAAAAATGCCGAGCAAATCTTTATATTCCATTTGTTTTTCACTTATTGTTTTTTCTATTGGTTAGATTTAATATTCTTTAAATCTTACAATTATTAAGCACAATACAATCGTTTTACCTAATTAAGTTTTATTATTGTTTTTTTTAATTTGAAATATATAAAATGCTTTAAATTATTAATTTATTTAGATGCTCAGCTTCAAAGAATTTTGCCTGGTAGAATAGTTGGTGGAACAGAGGCTGAGAAACATGAATTTCCATTTATAGTTGATCTTCGAAGAGGATTTCATTATTGTGGTGGATCAATTATCACACCTGAATGGATCGTTACAGCAGGTTAGTTAGAAGAGTAGAGAGACACTTTAAGATATATATGATTATAACGTTTATTTTGATTTATTGCAGCTCATTGTACATCAGGAAAGGAAGAGTAATTTCTTTCATTTTATTTGTCATTGTATTTCCAAAACTATACCCATCAACTTGATTGATGCTGATAATGTGATAATCAATGTTATATTTTTAAGGGAGTACAAAGTCGTCGCAGGAGATCACAACATTTGGGTTATTGAGGGAACCGAACAAACCCGGAACATCTCTAAGATCATAAAACATCCGCGCTATACTGGGTAATTTATAATCATTTATATTATATAATAACTCTGATACTGATACAATATCAGCATATCACAGTCTCCTCCCCAATTACGTACATATTATATAATAAAATTAGATTTGGTGCTAAATTATTTCTTTCAACTTTGTCCAAAATACGGGAAATTCCAATCAAAATTAAAACTTTTGTTTAATCATCTTCAAAGATCCTCACAATCGAATGATGTTGCGTTAATTAAACTCTCGGAGCCGCTTATCTTCAATGAATTCGTTCAACCGATCAACTTGTCTTATGAAAACTTTGATGCAGTTGGTGGGGGTCAGAGATAAATCTTCAAATATCCCTGTATTAATAGTGAGGAAGTTGTATGGTTAATTTAAATGGCTTGATATGGTTTGAATACGGTTTGAATGGTTTACAGGTGTTGCTACTGCGATTGGATGGGGCTCGCTCGAAGAAGATGGAGATAGTCCTGACGAATTGAGGAAAGTGACCGTTCCAACCGTGACAGGTCATTGGTCTCATTAAAAGTCAATTAGCAGAATTAACTTTAATGGATGTTCAGATGGGGCATGCCGAGCTGCCTATTTTCCTCTCACCATCACCGATTCGATGCTTTGTGCAGGAGAGAGTGGAAAAGACTCATGCCAAGGTGATTCAGGAGGTAATGATGACAGCATTATTGAACTTATGATTTTACTATTCATGCAAGTGTGACAACTTATTATCTAATAAATAAATAAAGTGAATTTTATGTGTAAATTATCATGAATAATTATAATATTTAATTTTGTCAAACGTTTTTCTTTATTTTATTAATAATTAAAAATTTAAAGAACCAAAATTAAAGATTAATAAATTGGTGTACAAAACACCATTGAATTTTGTTAACTGAAGGTCCGCTGATCTGTTCCGATACAAGTGAAACGAATCCTGGTGGTGTTTTACTCTGTGGGGTTGTTTCATGGGGTGTCGGATGTGCGAGGCCAAGGTACCCAGGAGTTTATACGGAGATTTCTTATTTTAACCTTTGGATCAATGACCAAATAAACCATTCAACCTGAGTTACATTTTTGGTAAAGTCAAATCAATGTAAAATGCAATGTAAAAGTTGAATTGTATCCTGCATCTATGTATGATTTAAGAATTCTGAAGAAACTCTTTGTTCAGTTCTAAATATTTAGTGATATTGTGCTTATTCTAAAATGATTAAAAACTTACTTAATGCAACTCAAAGCTTTTTGAAGACAAAAAAATCTTCCATTTAATTGGGCATCTAGCATGTCATTTTAAGATGATTTTAAACTATTTAATCTTCTTTTTTTTAAATAAACTATTATTAACTAATCAAGTTAAAAATGAATTTTAAATATAAAATTATGTAAAAGCACGAGAGTATTCCATCTGAAAATAGAACAAAATAAACAAACTTTACCTAAGTTTAATGCTAATTGCTTATTTCTCACATTGATAAAAATTACACTATTTATCTCTTACTGAATATAATACAATATTTCAAGATTTCGACTTGACTCTAACTTAATTTTTATTTTAACTCACTTTCAGTTTAGTTAAGGAAAATTATGAAGTTTAAATGATAGTAGTGATGTTTTTACTTAATTCCGTCATCTTAATTAACTTTAATTATATCCTAAACTCATCATCATTTTACTCCGAATTGCCTAATTAAAAGTATAATGTTTATTTAATTAGAATAAATAAACAGTTTACTCTGAAAATTTCATTTTAAATGCATTTTAACGAAGGATGAAAAATACATTTGGCTATATCCATCAAAATGAATCATACCATTTAAAACATTTGCCCATTATTATTCTATTTAATATACTTATTCATTTATTGTTTCATTTAAGCAGTGAAATTATGAAATTTAAAATAGGTAAATTGCTGTTTCAGATTTAAATAAAAAAGGAGATATTGAAACTAGGTTAAAGGAAAACTCTTTTGGGTTCACTCATGTATTGTATCCTGTCCTGGATAAAATTGGAATGTGGAAGAATGTTAGCTCGGGGCTATGTGAATCCAAAGTCTCTTGGCCCTTTGCATCTTACATACCGGAGTCCCAAACACATGAATCGCGTATTTACTAGCATTCTCATAGGACATATGAGAGATACTTTCATGATCCTAAAAGAAGAAGTAGAGTATTCAGGAGATAAGTACACACCCTATATACATATTAAGTATATAACTAGTAAAAGCTTATAAAAGTTTAAACCTGGAATTTAAACCTAAAGTTAAGGGTACATCTAGCCTAAACTGGTTCTCTTGTCAGATTTTCATCCTTTTCCAGTACTCACTTTAACATAAACTTGAACATAAGAAAAGAGCAGGCTATCTATATGTTATAAGCGATAGTTGAGCATAAATAATGGAATATAGGTAGTGAAGCTATAAAGGCTCAAATTAAAGCACATACGGACTGCTGTTAATTTACGTAGAATTTTAACCAATGGGCATTCGTGTTTGCCTTTCTTCTTTGGGTTTTCCTTGAAGGACTTTTACCTCTTGAAATCAGTCTTGGAGTCTCAGTCAGTCAGTCCAAGCCGGTTGGAGCTTCTCTCGTTTCTTATTCACAAGTAATCCAAAAGGCATCTTGATCTCAACGTGTCCCTTGTATAACTTCAAGGCATAACAACTACGAATCAAAAGGTATTTACTTTTACTCAATAATAATTCATGTTTTACATTATGTAAAAGAGATGTGACGCTTTTATGCGGCAGCGTTTAGAGAATTACACATTGAGGTCTTGTTGTTAAATTGAATTATTCACAATTGATCAAGAGTGGAGAATGTCGATTACTACGGCCCTGACGAACAAGGCTGTCTTGGACAGATACCTTCGTCTTCCTGTTGAGGAGAACATTACTCAGGCCACTTACATTTGGATTGATGGGACTGGAGAGCATCTTCGTTCAAAAACTAAAACAATTACGACTCCCGTCAAGAGTGTCGAGGGTACGTCAAGAGATTCTACCTCTTTCATTATACTTTCTAAAATGTTATCCTATCAATTTCTATTTGAATAATTTGGAAAGAGCTTCATTTTTATTTTCAATATTTGTAGATTTACCCGAGTGGAACTTTGATGGATCGTCGACTTATCAAGCGAGTGAAAAATTTTGATATTACATTTAATTGTCATTTCTCTTTATTAAGTGAATCACTGAGGCATATATTTATATATAAACTTTTATTTTTTGATTAAAATGGAATCTTTTTATTATTAGGCGGAAGGAAGCAATTCGGATGTTTATCTCAAGCCTGTGGCATTATACAAGGATCCGTTTCTTCTTGGTCAACACAAATTGGTTCTTTGTGAAACTTACAAGTATAACAAGAAGCCAAATGAAACCAATCATCGCCACACTTGTGTTGAGGTGATCAACCTTAACTTTAAACATTTTAATCAGCTATTATTTTTTAGTGTTAATAAATATTTTGTTGGTTAAATATGAAGTTTTTAACATTGATTTCCTTTGATCAAATAGGTAATGAAGAAGGCTGCAGATCAACATCCATGGTTTGGAATGGAGCAGGAATATGTGAGCTTACTTTACAAAACTCATTGTTTAGATTTTAAATATAAAACATGATAATATTATTTTATTACTTACAATGATAAAAGCCAGAGGAAAGCCATAAATATTTAGTAAAACTATAAATACTAAACCATAGACATATATCTTATTGACAAAAAGAAATGAGTTGATGTTGCTTACCTTAATGCATTCAAAAACGTTTCCATTTGCTAAATTTAAATCTAATGCAGACCCTTTTGGACGTTGACTTGCATCCATTTGGTTGGCCTAAGAATGGATTTCCAGGCCCTCAAGGTCCCTACTACTGTGGAGTTGGAGCAAACAAGGTTTCATTGCTTATAATTTGTATTATTTGTGGCATGTTCAATACAATAATACAAAAACACTACAATATACCTCAATCTCAGATCATTGATTCTTAACATTTACCAACTCTTAATAAAGGTTTATGGACGAGACATCATTGAGGCTCATTATAGAGCATGTCTTTATGCTGGAATCCTTGTTTCAGGAACAAATGCCGAAGTTATGCCAGCTCAGGTTTAAAAATAATCTTGTTATATTTTAAGCTATTTGCAACATGCTTGATGAATCATTAGTAATGATTTCACAAAATTAATAGAATGAATTTTAAAATAGTGGGAGTTCCAAGTTGGACCATGCGAAGGAATTACAATGGGCGATGATCTTTGGATGGCTCGTTACTTGCTTCACCGCGTAGCTGAAGATTTCGGAGTCGTTGTGAGTCTGGATCCAAAACCAATTCCTGGAGATTGGAATGGGTAAGAATTTAAAATAATAAAACAGTATTAGTATTACCTACTCTTTGTTTTAAAAGTCAAATAGCTAATATAGTAAATAGTTATTTATTTAAATTATTTTTTAATTTCTAGTGCTGGGTGTCACACGAACTTTTCAACTGCGGGGATGAGAGGCCCAGAAGGATTCACAGAAATAGAGACGGCCATTGATCTCTTTTCCAAATGTCACTTAAAGCACATTCAGGCTTACGATCCCAAAGGAGGGAAAGACAATGAGCGAAGACTCACTGGACTTCATGAAACCTCCAGCATCAATGATTTCTCTGCTGGAGTTGCGAATCGTGGGGCGAGCATAAGGTACATTATCATTTCAATTCCTTATTACGCCATTTTTGTGAAATTCTCAGGATTTCTGAATTCTTATTTTTTTTATTATTGAAAGGATTCCTCGTTCTGTGGCCGAAGAGAGATTTGGATACTTGGAAGATCGACGACCTGCGTCCAATTGCGATCCATACGTCGTAACAGAAGTCATCACGCGAACTGTTTGTCTTAAAGAATAATGTGGAATGAATTTTGTTTCTATCAAATATTTTCTTTTTATTATTCATTTCTTTACAATATGGAGCCATGTTTTTTCTATTTGAGGAAGTAGCTTCTAAGTATAATAATTAGCTATAGTGTCTGTATCGTATTGTGCAATAGTTTAAAGATGGTCTAATGTTGATCTTATGTTTGATTAAACTATTAAAAATTGAGATAATTAATAAATTACTTTTAAAACAATGGCCTAAATATGGTTAATTGGGATTATTTTTAATAATAATACTTTTGAAAGTGTAGTTCCTTAGAATAAACTGATTCATTAATCACATACATATTAAATATTATTGTGTAATTTTTCAATTTCATTGCATTTTGCATTAGCTATTACCTATATGAATATTTCATAATAATTACAATATTCATAATTTCAGTATAATCATTCATATTACATATCATAATCAGTATAATTATAATATTTATAAATGAATATTATCTCGAAAAACATTCAACAACTTGATGTTAAATACAGACCTACAACTTAATAGCAAAGAAAGTGAGCGAACAAAGAAAATCTTATGCCCATGATAAGCCATTATTTCTCATTCTTTTCCACACAGCTAAAGTAGCGGTGATGAAGGAGGTAAAAGTAAGTCGCGAGAAGCAAAATTCTATCTACGGTTTGGTGATTTTTAATTAAGTTTTAAATATATACATATTAGTGCACATAATGCAAAAATATATAAAAGGATGGAACCTTATTTTAGGTAAATGTAAGGAAAATAATGCAGTCATTATCGCAGTTTCGAAGCGTTTCTGTACGAAGGCGAAGCCGAATCTTCATGCTTACAGAAAAGAAAAGAAGGAACCCTTATTTGGCAAAATTGTTTTATTGGTGAGTATAATTGTATAATTAAATGTATTATAGAGTATCATTTACTGGTATTAATCCAAAAATACAAATTATATCATTTAACTCTTATTATATTCTATAGGCAATACCGGTTACCACATTATGTCTTGGAGTATGGCAAGTTTACAGATGGAAATGGAAGTTGGATTTAATAGACGAGCTTCAGAAAAAGGTCGCAGCTGAGACTGTAGAATTTCCTCTTAACAAGTAAGTCGATAAATATAAAAGTGTATTCTACTGCATTCAATCATTTTATAAATGCATTATCCAATAAATAATGTTAAAATTCTTATTGATTTTTTAGCCTTTCATATTTGGAAAATTTGGAATATAAGAAAGTTAAAGTACGGGGACGATTCGATTATTCAAAAAATGAAATTCTCTTGGGTCCAAGATCACTCCTCAAATCTGGCTCAGAAGGTCAATCCCAAGGATTAATTTCTCAAGCTAACACTGCGACTGGATACCATCTTATCACACCGTTCACAATTTCTAATTCTGGGTAAATGATGCATTGATTTGCAAAGGGGTGTTAGAATAAAATAAAGTTATAAATCCACATACAGGGCCCCTTGATTGAACCATTTTGTTTCCATAAAAATCTAATCTTTTTGTATATTGATCAATTAAAAATGTGCTCATTCTCAAATTTTTAATCAAAAGGCCCCACATGTGGATTTCATACTTCAATTTTATTCTAACGCCTCTGCAAATCAATGGCTCAAATAAACTTTTTGATAATTTATTTCATCACCTTCATAGATATTATTATACTAATATCATTCAGTTTTTGTAGACATAATAAGGCAATGATTTTAAATTTTGTCGAAAAGTGTGAAAGAGTGATAATTATTTAATAATTTTCATTGTTTAAAATCTATAGCTTAACCATATTGGTAAATCGAGGCTGGATTCCTGCGCCACTCAAAAACAAATTAGAAAATTTTCGTGAAGAAGAAGAAATCAATATTATTGGCGTTGTTCGCATTAACGAGCAAAGAAGTCCATTTATGAGTAAAAATATACCAGAAAGGGGAATGTGGCTTTATAGGTATGATTTACTATTTAATTTTTAAAACTAACAAACTAATTTATGATTTAGCATATTATGATTTATGATCGTTTGTTAACAAATTACTTATTTCAATTATAGAGATATACCTGAAATTGCTGAATATCTCGGAGTAGTTCCTGCTTTTTTGGATCTTCATTCAATAGAAGGAAAATCATTAAATACGAAAGGAAAAATGTCTCCAGTGCCAGCTCAAACGAGAGTCACACTTCGAAACGAACACGTCTCTTATTTCACAACTTGGTTTAGCCTTTCTTTAATTACTGGTTATATGTGGCATAGAAGATTCATTCGAAAACTTTCTTTAGTTTAAAATAAAATTCTTCCTATTAAGTACTGAACTTTTTAACCTTTTAGTGGAAATGTATGTCATATATATGAACTATATAGTAAAAAAATATATTAAAAAATATTAAATTTTAGAAACAGTGGAAAAATGTGTTGTAATAAATAAAATAAATAATTCATTTTCTTTTATTTCATAAATTACTTACAAAGGACGATAATGTGATAACTTTTATAACATTAAGTTTTCAAAATTTCTTGAAAATTTCATAAATTGAGACATGTTGAAAAAATTACCAGATAGCATATACAGGAATTTGGTCTTATTTTCTTCATTGGAATAAGCACAGAAAAGTCTTTTGCTCACATAATCTCCTAATATGCTCACATAACCTATTTGAATTCCATTTCCTATTGAAAAGCAAACACGTTTTGCCTCATTCAATTCCAATTTATGAGCAGGACATAAGGAAACTTCAATGTCAACTCCAATTTTTTTAATTAGGAATTCTTCAATAAGAGAAACTGTGACTTGAAGTTCTTTTTCCATTTCTTCTATGTTCCGACATCCAATGAAATAATGAATCAAAGAAGATTGAAATATCTCATTTTTCTTTGAGTAAATTTTTCCGACAGTGAAATACTTGATTGGAAATGTCGTAGTTTTGGATAAAAGAGTTTGAGCAAAAAGAGTTAAATATGAAGGCAAGGTCGCTCCTCCAACTAGATATGATGAAAATTGCTCGTCTTCTTCATTATGAGGCTATAAATTTATTAAATTATATAAATATGCTTTTATAAATAAATTTCCGCACTGTTCATTGAAATCTTTTATATAAATAAGGAAAATATTAAAGTAGTCCATTTACATCATCAATCATGAGGAAATCCTTAACATTAATTCGAGTTCCATCAAGTAAAATCCGCTTTACAATGTCTGAATTACTTGTCAAAATAAATCCAGCATTTCGAAAAAATTCTTGAGCCATGAAAGATAGTGAAATCTCAAACTCCGTGGCTTTCCCAACCAAAAATTCACCACATGATGAAACATCTATAAATGACAAAAAATCTTAAATTATTTATTCTGATAATTTAAATAATGTTTTTATTAATATAGCAGACAGTATTTGTTTTTGATTAAAAAATTTAATATTTTAACAAAATGTATACCTGGAATATTCTCAACTTGAATGGAATCAGGATGAATTTGAAATTGCTTGGATTGACTAGTAAATTTCTTAATGACGATATGAGAATTTCCAATTGGAGTGGATTCGTCTAGATGATTGGGGAGATCTAATATCATCTCCACAATTTTGTCATTCTTTTCAAAAAATTGATCTTCTATAATTTTGAGATCTGCTCGAAGTCTCTTTGCATTTTGCTTTAATTCGTTGATTAAATCTTCTTTTGAATTGTCATTTGACTTCATGAGATTTTGAATTTTTGTAGTATTTTCTTCCCTCTCGACAGCTTTTGATTCTTTTAGTCTTTTCAATTCTAAAGCACATTTATAATAGGCGTCTAACATTTCAAGAGAATGATTAAATTCAATATTTCTACTCTGAATCGAATGAATGCAAGGAGTTAAATTTTCTAAGGCTCTTTCAACATCGAAAACGGGATGAGGAATTCCGGATGGTTTGTCACTGAGACGATGAAGTTCCCATGTTCCGTACTGTCTGATAATGAAAAAATGATAAAAATATAATATTTATTATGTTCCAAATTAAATCTTGCCTTACTTGCATTACATTAATAAATATTACATCATTACAAAAAATCAAATTATATAGTTCATATACGATTATAATTATTTTTCTACCTTATAATGTAATGGTCCACAAATTTATTTTTTGATTTTACATGACCGACCGAATTCTTGAATAATTTTATTGCAATTGAAAACAAAACCATTTTATTTTAAATAATATTGTATTAATGATCTATGTATGATTTATGAACTTAAGACTAGTCTGTATTTTGTCAGTATTCACCTAAATTAAATGTTTTTAGTGAATTTACTAATTATAAATAATTTGCGAATGCGAATTACAAAACTTTTATCGTAGTCAATTTTGCTTGTAAAAATTCTTTATTTCAGACCTCCCGTTCCCCAACCAGCCTTTATGCTTCAGATGCATCCTAATCACTTACTCAATCCTATTTATAATTTAAGGGTTTTTACTACGTGGATTTTACTCTTTTTTTCTTCGATTTAGCTCTTTTTTTATCTAACCAAATGCAAGACAATAACAATAATAATGAAAGTTATCATAATAAAAATAAATCAGAATACATTGAAATTGATTTTACTTGGACAATTTTTTAATAACAATTGAATTAAGAATTAATTTTCATTAAAAGTAAATAATTATGTTATAATAATATATAGTTAAGTAGTATTCTTAACTTAATTGATAAACATTACTAATCAAGCATGACTCTATTATAATTTAATTGCAATGGTACATTTTGGTTTCAATCACTTGCACTTCCTCTAAAGAATGATTGAATAATATGACAAGTTGTTTCTTCAAGGCGTCTGACAACTTGCTGTATAAGTACAGGCATTGAGGTAATCTAAATGGGAATAAATGCAACATTGTTAAAATTGTTAATTTTTTGTATCATTAATTTTTAACCAAAATGAATTTTTATCAACTTACACAATGAGCCACAATTTTTCATTGATTCCCTTTGAACGCAGTTGGCATTATTTTCAAGATTCTTGTAATGGGTCACAAAAGTGCATGATCCTATTATAAAGAAAAATAATAGATTGATACATTAATTAAAAACATTCTTTATCTTGCCTTCTTTACTCATAAATCGGTATGAAATACAGATATAAACAATAATTTATTCAGTAAATAATGTGATCAAATAAAAATTTAATTAGAAAGCTGATTTAAAATTGCAAAATTAAAAGTCTTACCATCAGCAATAACTTTTCCCAATTTAAGGTGCTCGAATTTTAAAAATTTTGTTATGATTGCTTTTTTGTAATTTCTGATATTAACTGTTTTTGCAGAATAATTGAAATCTTCACAAACACCAAGATTTGGGTTCATTCTCGCCATATCCCTACCCATTTGTTCGAAGTCTTGTGACATTTTTACGCTCATTTCTTGGATTTGTTTATGCAAGTTTGACATTTGATTTTGCATTAATCGTCGTTGAATTGCCATTGCACGATTGACTTCTTCAAAAGGATTTCTGTTACTCCCAAAGGGAAAATTGCTTGAAAATAGTTGGCATTCTGTATCCATTAACATCACAAGAACAAAAGCAAGGGTCTATCGAAGATATAGAAATTACTAATTTTACATTAAACTTTTATAGAAAAATGCATAGTTTTTTGTTTGATTATTATGATTATTTTTGAATTTGCGATAATATACTTACCTTTAAGGTCATTGTAAATACTTTTGAAAAATTCTTCAGACCTATATTCTTAAAAGAAATTGTTTTGATTTTCTTTATAAGTTACAAAATATTCAATATATAATATAATTATTACTTAATTATTACTTTATTAATACAGTTCAGTAAGAATAAAGGCCAAAATAATTATATATATAATATCGGTATAACAAAATACAATTATGGAATTTATTGAGAAAGCTGTTTGAAAAACAGCAAATACGTTGCAATTTACTGTTCTGGAATTCGGCAGTGACTCGATTCAAGTCACTTATTTAACTCGTTTAATAAATGACTTGAATAATATTAAGATATATTGAAAGTTAACATTCAATAAAGTTATTTTAAACGCCCAGGTATTATAAAAGGCAAAAACTTTAATAAAACTTCATACATTAAATGTTATCATACTTATGGTATATATCCTATATAGCTCAATTTTATAATATTTATGTTATGAATTTATTAATCCAAAATCCTTCCAATTAAATAGGATTCACTGTCAAAAGTCCTCCTGCAAAAGTTCCTCCTACAATAGTTCCTCTTACAAAAAGTCCTCCTAAGTAAATGATTCCTCCTAGTATGTGTATGAGGAAAGAAATACTTGATATTTCAATGCTACGTAAAATAAAATAGGTAATCTATCTTAGTAATAAATTTGAAGAAAAGGTATTTTGTGTATCTTTAAAGTTACACGTCAATTATCCTCATTTATCTACTAATCTCAAATCTTAACAATGTCATTTAAGCTATTAAAATGCCAAGGAAAGCATTCGATTGTTTTATATATCGGATATTATTTGAGCAGCACGAGGCAATCGTTAACTCGATTGACAGTCGTTCCCTCGATTTATAAATTGCGTAATGTATATATTTTTTAAAATAATAATCAGTAATAAATTTTAGTGCAACTATTTACCTGGAGGATTTTTGACCGAATACCATTAAATAGGTAATATTTGAAAGTTGGGTATCCAATAAAAATTATTTATCAATTCCTACGTCGGCTTTATAAAATTCACATTAAATTGACCATTAAAAATAATAGTAAATATACATTAACAAATATAAATATAGTCTAAATTATTAAATCTATTTAATTGAATTAAATTTAATATATAAAGAAGATTAAAAGACTCGTTTAACTTTAGGTGACAAGGCTGGAATGTAATTCAATGTACCTATACTTTATAGTCTACTTTCTTTTAACGTCAACCTGAGTCCACCATCTTCAAGTACAACAATGTGGTGCAAAATTTTCAAGTTGTTAAACTAACAAAACTCATCGTCATTCTGGTTTTATGTCATTGTTTGTACTCGTAAATTAAATGAACAAGTAAAATATTCTAACGCACGACTTTTGTTCTTAATTCTAACTATTTCTATGAAATAATTTCTCTACTCAAACTCTAATTATCATGTGATACTCATTTATTAAACATAGGCCAAATGAATATTCAAACATGTTCGATCTTTATTCTTTTATACTATATTTAACAATTTTGAACTATTGTTTAGGGGTAGCTAATTCTTTAACAAATTCCAATGCCATTTTTACAACAAAGGATGTATTGAGGTATAGTATGGTGACTGTTGGTGCGAAATTTACTAAAATGATTAATTAATTAATTTACATTTTTAATTAACAGGAACAGGAAGGATGTGCTGATGAATTCCTGAATTATAAAAGGCATTAACACGTTTTAAGATATTCATGAGCTGATCACAAGAAACATTATGTGCATGGCGAAGACACTGAAATACTCAACCAGAGTCACGATTTGAGGAAATCGAGATTCTCATATTTAAATTTACATACAATGTGAAAAACAAAACAACTTTTCAATTTAATTAATACATGCATTTATGGCTAATTTCCTTTTGACTTATAACACCTTTTGCTATTAAGTTAATCTTTAGAAGGTCAAACTGAAAATTATCAAAATGTTATTTTTGAAAATGTATAAATTAATAATCCTACAATGTACCTTAATTACATTAAACCCAAGGTATAGGATATATCTTATTAAATAAATATTTACTATGAGAGTACCTACATGTATTTATATAAAGAAACATCATGCATTAAACAGTAAACCTACATTAATATATTAATATTCCTATAATATAGGACCAAGAGTTCAATAGGGCTTATATAAAATTTTAAAGTAAATTCAAAATTCATAAATGAATTATCCCTCCATAATATATTGTGCAATGCAAATTAAATGCCTAAACTATTAGACAAGTTAAAATAAGCAATTTTTATTCATCTGCACTTTTGCACTAAACGTTACTTTTGCTGAACAAAACTTGTTTGATTGAAAGGGAAAGGATTCTCATATAGTTATAATACTACCTATAAGCAGCTTTAATAATGTTAGATTACGGCGAATCTTTTTACAAGCATATAAAATGGCAATATTGATAGTAGGTGAAAAAGTGTGTGCGTCCTTACGCTTAAACTACAGGCCGTACACTTGGTATAAGACCATTTGGGTGGTCTTGGAATATAGCTTATCGTTTGAGTTGGCGGGATCAATTTAGGCGGCATTTCATACAATCACTTTTATTATTACTTGTGAGTAAAATCAGCTTAGCTAAATTCTTAAAATTGGGCCTAAATTACTCACAAAAAGTTGAAGGAATGATTCTAGCATATGCCAAAAATTATAGTCAGCGAGCTATAGTACAAATATTAAGAAGAAAAGACCCCTCCAAACAATTGTCCTCGGAGAAGGACTATGGAGAGCTTTTAAAGCAGAATGGAGGAAAATTGACCTTTGAAGGACCAAAAAGATCTTTGCAGCTTGGAGAATATTCCTGATGGTTGTTGAGAAGGAGGGAAGACACATTGAAAATATTAAAGATATTTATAATCGTCGAGTCTGAATAAAAGACGAAATTTCTAAGTGGTCTTATACTAAGTGTACGGCCTCTGTATTTACTTTCCTTACACATCATGTAATTTTTCATAGGATACTTTTCAGATATTTTTTCAAGGTTCGACTCTCATGAACTAAACCTATATTCTTATACAAGAAGTGAGAAAGGCATTATATTTAGATATATGAGGAATTTAACAAACATTACTATTAATTCTGTAAATGGATTTTGGAGTCATGAACAAAGAAAACTTGTATTTCAATAATGGGTGCGATGATCAAAAAGAATGAAAGAATAGAAAAGTGAATAGAAAAGTGTTGAGAGGTTCATTCCTCTTCCAGAGGAATCAGAGGAATCATTAATTTGTCTTGTCCTATTTATTTGGACTAATTAGCCTAATAAGATAAAAAGTAAGATCTTCATCCTCATTCAACGCCAAACAAACCAACTCTGAAGTGACGACTCAATCACAATTATGGAATTCTCCGCCTTCAATCTTCTCATTTTCTCAAACTTGATTCTCCTTGCATGTCCCAATCCCCCAATTTCGCTTCCCATACCCGGTATTGTCAACGAGCCGATTAATGAATCGAAAAATTTATTCTTCACTAATCCACTTATTGAACCGATAAGTGAAGTCGTTCCCAATTTTTGTCCGCCAAGATGGAAAAAAGGAGGACCAGATATTTCAACAATTCGATTCTTCTTATATAACAAGTTAGTATTTGTGTTCAATTTAAACTATCGTTAATACGTTTAATTACAATTTCTAACTTTTATATAAAAAAGTTATAAAATAATATTTTTTTCTAGTCTTACATATCACTTATTTTAATGTTTGTTTTGTGCATAATTCAAATTTAATGTTTTCTCTATGTATATAATTAATCGTAACATTTTATTTAATTTTAATTTTCAGAAAATACCAATATGATCCAGTTGAAATTCGTATAGGGGATACAAGAACTCTCCTAAAGTCCTACAATCCATATGCAGAGATGAAGATTCTCATTCATGGATATCAAGTGGATTCGAAAACGCCAGGCTCTTTCGCCATTAATATGAGACAAGGTAAATTAAATGATTTTCAAGTACATGACCAAATATTTGGTTTGTCTATACTAAATGTAAATTAAACAATTTAAAATGAGTTTAATATTTAATGTTACTTTTATAGCGTACATGTCATTATCACGGGATGTTAACATCATAGTTGTCGACTGGGGTGTGATGTCTCAAGCAGGAAAGAAAATTGCAGATTACAATTATTCAGCGAGTTCCACATATGCAGTCGGAGAATATTTGGCTCGGCTAGTTAGGTTCATTATTCAAGAAAGACTCGCTAGTTTGAGAAGTACTCATATTATTGGTCATTCACTTGGTGCTCATGTGGCAGGTGAATTCGTTAAAAATAAAATACAATAATTCAGTGAATTGTTTATAAATTGTTTACAACTGTTTAATTTAATTGATAACTTAATAATTATTAAGTTAAATGAATGTGATGAATGAACGAATTGACAATTTATGTGCAGGAGTTGCAGGATATGCTTTAACAACCACGATCGGGAAACCTTCAAGAATAACAGGTTAATTTCTTACAATGCATTTTGACAAAACGGGTCAAGGTAGATTAACGTTCCTATCAATAAAGTTATATAATTAGTTCATATTACTGCAGTAACAATATTTTATGTATGAAGTTGGAGTTATAAAACTTATTCTGGCAAAGGTATTAATTAAGCTTTAAATATTATTTCAGGATTAGATCCAGCTTTCCCATGTTTTCAATCGGTGAGTCAATTAAAGAGACTCGACGCTGCAGATGCGGAATTCGTGGACGTGATCCACACAGACGGTGGTTTGTTAGTTGAAGGCGGACTCGCCTTTGTTGCCCCAATAGGAACTGTGGATTTTTATCCAAATGGTGGAAAAATTCAAGCTGGATGCAATAACATTCCTTGTATGAAATACTTAACATTATAGATATCCAATTCTTTAATTAAATAAAATTTATTTTATAAATAATTAACAATAAACATTAAAGGCTTTTTAATCAGGCATTTTTATTTATTAAAATTTTAGTTTCTGAAACATCGAGTTGCTCTCATGGGCGAGCATACAAATACATGATTGAGTCACTCACTTCTCAAATTGGATTCTTAGCCCGAGAATGCAAAAACTGGCTTGACTATCAATTAGGCGTTTGTAATTCGAGACAAACTGCTTATATGGGGGAATACGTCTCTAGGAGGTAATTTAATAATCCATTTCATTACTACTTTCCTAATAAGTTTAAATAAATTTAATGGCTAGGGCGGAGCCCGTAAAACCTAGGACTATTGATATGACTATTGATATACCGACTATTGATATGTTTTCTTACTAAATCGATAGTGGAGATCACGAACCTGTTAGCTATTAAGAGAGGAAAATTATAGTTAGTAAGATATCTTTAATTAAAGTAAATTAAATTCTATTTCTCTTTTGGAGGTAATTCAAATTTCAATTACGCGCTGCTGCGAATTTCACATGCATTTCTTTATTTTCACTACTTTCACTTTTTTAAATTGAAAAGGAAAAATGTACCTACACTTTTACTAATTTATTTATTTTATTTTAGGTTAGGTTAGGTTTCTAAATTGCTTTAAATAAAATTTTCTGATTTTTTAGATTTTACCACTTTCAACTTACTTTCAACTTTTCTCTATAATTATAATTTTCCACCCTTATTAACTATCAGATTCGTGATCTCCATATATTTACATTTTATACATTTTTTTCAGTGCAAGAGGAAAATTTTATTTAAGAACAAATTCACATCCTCCGTTTGCAATTAGATGATCATTTATGCTCCACGCATAGAACCTCTTGTAAGTTGTATATAAATATGAATAAATTGTATATAGCATGAAAGGATTTCACATAAGCAATTGTTAGCGAACTTAATTGTATTATTATTTAAATGTTCAGAATTATTTCTAATATAAAAAATCAAAATCTTTATAATGGTATCTGAATCTTATACAAATTTCCATGCCATTGCCAATGAAAATAAAAAGTTAAACATTGATCATTATTAATCAATAATTTGATTTGGATAATGCATAATTATAAACTCTTTTCTTAATCTTAAGTATACTATTTGTTGCACTTAATAAATGATTTTTTAATGAAATCGCAATTATTATAGCAAAAATTTACATCTTGGATTTTAGAAAAAATTGGTTTTCATTCTCATCAATACAGAAATTGGCCATGTTGATTTCATTTTCAAATTCTTTCCAAGTTTTACCAATTACACTTGGAGCATCTGGTTGTTTGGAAGGATGAGATTGTTGAACAAATGCAAGACTTGAAAGATGCGAATAAATCTTTGCAATAGTTGGATAATTAGAAATATCCACTTCGTATCTTTCAGTGTTTCCAACTTGAGGAACAAGGAAGCAATCTGCCATTGTAAGCTCGTTCTCCACACAGTATAATCCATTCTTCGAGCTTTCAACTAGAACTTTCTCTAAGGCTGGTAAAAATCAAAAGTTCCATTATTTAATATATGAATTATGATAGGTAGGTATATAATAATATATATATCCAGCAGTGGTTGGAATATCATCAAAATAAAAATTAATCACTTTACTAAAATATTGATTAAATACTAAATCCGTAAATTTATATTCATGCATTTATTTGTGTAATTATGTGAGAAACAATATATTTTAAAATATTACCAGACAATCCTTTTTTGATCCAAAATTGGGCCCATTGAAGACGTTCGCTGCTTGATCGACTATGCTTAAAAACAACGCTAAAATTTTGCAGCGGCTGAATCCCAGATCCAATTATCTCACATATTTCGCGAACCTAATTTAATATAATTTTTATAATTGATTATCTAATCATAAATTTATTTAAAGCCCTTTTATTACTTTTGCTTTTAATGCAATGTCTTTTGGCAAAATTGAATTTTCTGGATAAACTTCTTCAATGTATTCCAAAATCACAGACTATAATCAACAATAAATCAAATTAATCTGGTTAATCATCAAGTTTAATCAAGTTGCATTTTCTAATTTTATTATTAAAAATGGCATAAATAGGCATTAAATTATCATTTATAATTTTTTTTAAGTTACAGATTGAGTTATCATTTTTCCATTTATATAGAGTGCAGGAACTTGGCCCATTGGGTTGGTGGCAAGATACTTATTAGTATACTTAAAATTAAAGAAATGCAGTAATATGTATTATTAGATATTTGATTATTTTCAAAGGTATTTAATAAATAAATATACATACGAATAAATTTCACCTGCTCACATTCAAACAACTTTATACTTGTCGTCTCGTATTTAATTCTTTTATATGCTAAAGCTAGAAAGAAAATATTTAAAAAATATTATAAACCCTTTAAGTTTTTAAAAAGTATATATACTATAATTAGAAAATTAATAACAATGATCAATTAATAAATTAATTCCTTTACATCTTGCACTAAAGTGAATATAAATTATCTATTTATTTGTCAATTGGCATTGCCTATAGAATAAATCAATATTTTACTTATAAATCTGAAAATTGCAAAATTCTTTATTATCTCGTAGTCTATTTACCAATTCTGACTCTCCAAGCACATGAACTTCTGTAACTTGTAAATAAAATAGGAAGAAGTGTTTCTTTCTTCTCTTTCATTTTGACTTCTTTCACAAACAAACTTAAAATGCTTATAATTTTGTCAATTTTGAATGTTTTATCGCTTATGAACTTTTCTTCTTCTTTCTTTCCTAAATATACCTTATACTTGAAATTACTGTACTTGATAAAATAAACTATTAATTAATGCATTATATTTACTAGCGATATTATTGAAAAGGAATTGGAACAGATTTTAATAGCATATGGGTATATTGGTTAATAATCTGGTTCAGCAGATGTTAAGGATTAAGTTTGTTTTGAAAAAACAAATATATAATAATAATGCGTGAATGAAATTAATACACAAATCCTTTTGAAATATATTTTACTAAAATAACTTTTAAATATCATTTTAATTTTAAATTGAATAATTGCAATATATTCTTTATTTTTACAAAAATGTACTATATTTAATGATTAAAACGTATAAAATTAAAAGATCATTTAATTATAATTATTTAATCTAAACAGCGTCTAAAATATTTATAGTTCATTTTATTAATTATTGTATATATGTAAAAGAAAAACCAACATATTCTCATTTTTCAAGGAATATTAAATAATCTAGAAATTAATTATTTCAAATTATTACTTCCACAAAATAACCAAAAATGTAGCTTTAAACTTTCAGTTTATAAACTTATTTCCTAATTTTTGAATCATTGGTTAATTCGATATAATTTTAGTACGAATAAGATTTTAAGACTAAAATGAGTGAGTTCCCATTAACCAATTTCTTGGGTTCTGAATCATAATGATTTTTAAATCTTCTTCTGTGAATCCACGAGTTTTCATTTTAGGAGTAATATTCTGTAAAATATGGGAAAATCCATGACCTCCAAAGTTAGACTATAATAAAAGAGTCAACGAATTAATTCACTATTAAAAATCACTAATCATTACTCTCTAATAAGTTATGTATTACCAGTCTGTGCTTGGTATGGATGTCGTGTGACATGAGAATTTGATTTAAATGGCCATTTTCTTTAAGAACTCTCAACTTTTGAATTCTTTGTGCATCCGAAATCATGTCAACGTCTGCTAGTTGGTAGTAAGAACACTCCGTTCCAAATAAGTCAAATTGAGTATACGTCCCAAGTGAAGCGAATTCCAATAGGGATTCGTCAGACAAAAACGTTCCTATCAAAAGCAAATTAATGGAAATAAAAATGGGAAAAAATAATAAAAATCTCAATTACGGTTCTTAATTACGGTCAAGATGAGACATGACAACTCCTTTGACTTTTCCTCCAGCTTCTCCAAATATTCGTAAGATTTCTTCAGGCCCCTTTGAATCTCTTCCTGGATGAAATGTGACTGGGGCGTTAGTTGACTCCTGAGCAATTGCTGTGGCTTCAATCACCCGTTTCTCAAAATCTTTAAAAATCTACACTATTAATCCATTAAATAATGAGAATATTAGAGAAAGAGCTCATTAGAATATAATCTTATTAGGGAAAAACAAATCAAATTAATAACCAGTTATTGGCCAAGAAGAAGCAATTTCTCCTAATATTCCACATTTGATTTCTGTATCTTCACATCCAACCGTTAGCTCCTTCATCATCAAATTGACCATCTCTTCAGTGGAATGCTTTAGAGTTGATTCATTCTGAGAACCCCAAACATAATATCCTAATAACAATCAATTAATTTTTTTACCATTTTGTATAAATAACATCAATGAATACAGTATGTCCCACCGATTTATCTAATACGGGAAATAGTGTTAAAAGTAGCCATTGATTCAGCATTAGAAGAATTTAGCTCATAGAAACCTTATTGCTGGAAAAACAATTTTATTTTGTTTTAAATTTTTTTCCAAAATTTAAATGTTCAATAGCTTAATATGTTGACAAATTCTCTTATAATACTTTAGTATCTCTATTAATATTCTGAATTCATGAAGAATTCCATGTTTGTTTTTATTATGTATGATTTCAAAGTAATAATGAAATACAGCCTAGATAAATCCCTGGGGCATACGGTATTTAAGTATACTGAATTATTGACCATTCATGAATAAGCATATGAAACCTGTTCCGGCAATAATATTTACTCCAGTTTCTCTACTGATTGTTTGAAGAAGTTTGATGTTTCGAGAAATACCAATAGTTGTGTTCTCAACTATCGTTTGCCCCCCAAGATCCTTAAATTTCTCAACTTCATCAACCATCACATTTTTAGCATCATCATCATCCAATTTCAAATTGTATGACAGTCCATATCTTTAACAATATTAACAAAAAAACTTCAATAACGCTTAATTTGAAATAAATAAGATTATTTAAGGTAGAGAGTCTTTTTGATAGACGTGATCCATAGCGTGATTTTACAAGTTCTTACGGGTACTGTCGAATAATCCCTAAGTTTTTTAAATGAAAACTCAATTTTCCCATTGATGAAGAAGGGTAATTTGGCTCAACAAGTGACGGAACTTTGGTGTAAACACAATGAAATTGCATATGAAGATGCTCATGCGTAAGTGTAATGCCCAAATCATCTCCGACAACTTCCCCTGTCACTACAAATTAAAATTTTCTCATTCAACTAATTATTTTTTATTAAATCATACAATTTTACGTACATATATTATAGTTATTCTGTAATCACGTAATCAGTTCAGTATATTAAAAAATAATTTTCTTATAGACAAAACTTACCTGATATAATTGAATTCTTCGTCATAATGAAATTCTTATAATTATGATAATCCAGAAAACTGCACTCTCAAGTTTTGCTTTAAATATTAAGGAAATAAATCAAAGCTCAAGTCAATAAAGATAGTTTTATAAACTCACGGCTGACTGCTTGTTCTTGTGCTGTCTCTCTCTGACTATGAGATATTAAAATCTATTAAAGTTCATACTTTTAAAAATACTTGGGTTACATCACATGTCATGTGTCTATGTTCAATTGAACTATTAATAGCATTAGAGAACTCGTCTGATTTCATATTATAATGTTGAGTGCTGAGTTTGATCTCAAGTGTTTTTATTTATCAATTATCAGTAGTTCAAAAAACTTGAGCAAATGAACATTATATGCTACATCAACTGATAATTTAATTTTATAATGATTTTATTTGTATTACTATTTAAACTTTTTATTATTTTGATAAGTAATGTAGGATAGTTAAATGCAATGAAATCAAGCGAATTTTTAAAGAATTTGAACTTTATTGGTGGGTAAATACATGAAGCTTATTAAGGCTAAGGTACTTTTTTAAAGGTACAAGAAAAATAATTAAGAAAGCAAAAACAGAGGTTCAAACGAAGGAATCCATATTCATAGTCAAATAAACATGAATTTTATTTTATGTTTATTTAAGAAATATTATGAGAAATACTTATTTTATGATGAATTAAGCTTTTAAACATTTATTTCACCTTCACTCTTAAAAATGAATAAAAAAGAGAACTAATCAAACTCAAAATAATCGGTTCTGAATCTTCTCCTATCAAATGCGAATTTATTGTCAGCCAAACACTCGTATTCTCCTCTGTCTCTCGTTGTTGCTGGATCAATTTCCATTTTTGACTTAATCCTTGTCTCAGATTCCAACCATTCGTGAACGTGAAGAGCTGAATGTTCATATAACTCAATGCCATTTTTCATCCTTATAAAAGTAAAAAATTAAAATTTATGAGTATTTTCAATAAAATTCAAAATATAAGTTTAATCACTTAATATATTTATAGTAAATAAATAAAATGGACTTATGTTTATTGTAATTATAATGATTGTAAATAAACTTGGAATTATCATACCAAGTCACACGTGGCATGGGATTTCCTTCAGCTGTGCAGAAAAATATTATTTTTCTCCCAAGCTCATATTCTGTTTCAAATCGAGACGTTGAAATTATTCTGGCTCTCTATGAATAAAACAAAATAACATGAATATTTTATTATTTTTACTAACAACAATAAATGCTTAAGAACTCACGTTTGGGTCATGGTAGTAAATTTTGGACTTTTCGTTCACAAAAGGTCCAACTTCATGTTTATCCTTTTTCCCGAAACGATCGAATTTTCCTCGAATCCTCACAGAAGATCCGAAAGAAAAGAAGAAAGTAAATAAAATGAGTATGAGACTTGAAGAGAAAAGAGATGAGAGTCGCATTTTTGATTGAATCAATCTTCGACTTGACGACCTCATTTATACATTAACGACCCTTAAATAAACTGTTTTTTCTCAGAGTCCTCAGAGAATGGCATATGGAGTGATAGTTAAATTTTTCTCATCAATTATCTCATGTAATGAATATATCAGCGCGTTTCAAAATATTAGTCTATGAAGCTTATAAACAATAATAAATGTATCAGACAGACAAATGATAAATTGTGAAGCCCTACATTACTCATCATATACATGAGATTGTATCAATGATACGATATCATTATATGCTAAAAAATGATGAATTAATTAAGAAACCCGAAAAAACAAGTTAAAAGCAGATACTTGAGCATGCATGATGCATTGTGACTTCATGACAAATTGTGTATCAGTCTAAAATATTACAATAATACACAGATCGAACAAAACAAATGACAAATATAAGAGCTAGAAAATAATTCATGTTCGATATATAAATAAGAAAGGTTAAAGCCTTTTGTGCGTTTGTATGTCTTAACTTTTTAGATACAACCACAAGTAATCGAGGACACTTGATTTTCGTTCCAACCATGGGAGTTACACTTATTATCAATGTTGTGTTCTCAATTGGTGCGAATGACAATTCGATCCTATGGTCAATCTACACATGATTATCACTATTCACCACTTCTCATGTACTATGTATTCATTCTTGTCCTTAAATTAATTAGAGAAAATTGAAAAAGAAATGTCTGATGACAATGAGATGATCTCGGCCACGTTTTGGTCAACATCCACTCGCAGCGTGATAGGGCAATGTGTTTCGAGACGTAAATTCGACCTGTCAATTTAAATTTATTAAATGCGTATGAAATTTTATTTTTGTCTCCTATCATTTCTTCTCACTTGTGATCATCAAAATAAGAATTTAGTAATTTCAAGAGATATTATTAAAGAAATTAAAGATTAAAAAGGAAATGACGAATGAGATTTTTTTAAATGCCAATTCCGCGAAGAGCGTATTAAGTGTTTTGTATAAAAGTATGCAACTTTTAAGTTTAAAAAATATTTAAGAGTTAATATTTATAATGAGAATCTTATGGTTAATTGAAAGAATAATGCCAATTGCATTCTGCATGTACGCAAAAAATAAACAAAGAAAAGCATTTTTATACTTTTATTTATAAGAGAAATCTTTTATTGGAAGAAAGTATTTAGCATAATTGGTCAAAGAAACTTCGCATAAAACTCGCCATTTTATCATTTGAGAATGGTGTATACTTACTTATTAGGTGTATAATTTATATATATATATATATATATATATATATTAAATAGGTTGAACAAGGAGCAGCAAGCAAAGGATGAATAAAACTTGTTAGGGACAATTATTAAAGAATTAACTTCCTAATAAGTTTGGTCAAACTTTGAATTTGAATAAACAACACAACAGATCTTTTTCTTTCATCTAAGAATTTGCAAAGTCGTGAGGGCCAATTTCATTTTTGTGGCTAAAGTCATCCGAATCCCGTCTGGCTTGCCGCACGAGAAAATGCATGCAAGTCCTGGTAAAGCTATCAAAGTCGAGCCCATTTCCTGTAAACAAAAGTTGTATTTAAAAAATGGGTTTAAATTCCTTTGGCACGTTTTCCTCTAACCTTCGCCTTCATTGAGCGACGCAATGCTCCGAAGTTCTTCTTCGTCAAATTGGATTTCAGGGTTGAGGGTTCTTAAGAGCGTCGGCATCTGATATGCTCGCACAATGCCCCTTCTTTCGTGCATCTGAAACACTTTCTCCAGAACTATTCCAATTTAAAAAAAATTAATTGTAGGTATTATTACACACCATACTAATGTATTAACACCAACTTCAATAATTATTATTTTATTAACATTAAGCTGGTAATTTCACTAAAAAATGAATATTTAATTAAATGTTGGTCTTACGTGAAAGAGATTCTTTTCTCACTTTGAAATCCTACAATTTTAATTGAAAAAGGGGTTGAGTTTTATTAGCAATTAATTATAGTATCTTACTATTTATTCTATGAGTATAATTAGGATATTAAGAAATAAATGAGTGGGTAATAGAATGAATGAATGAGACTTGCCATGTAACCGTTGAAAAAGTGAAATGAAGTGAGAGAGATTAGAAGAAAGTGATTATTGTGCGGAGATTGATGAAGTTTCCGGTTTAAAGAGTTTTATCTTTCTGCAGCTTCGTTACCAGATGCAACATCCTTTTATAACCCCGACCAACTTCCAACTCTTCACCTGATTTCCTGATTTTTTATATGGGTTGAAGAACTTTTTGGCATTCGGCTGTTGTGACAGGAGGCCCAGGGAATGATGAAGCGCCAACACACTACGATATCTCTCCTGGGAGAGAGAATGTATAAAAATCCACGCACTAACCGCACAATCCTCAAGTCGAACAACATCGCGATAAAAGATGAAATTAAGGTGAAATGCCTTATTATGTTATGATTTCGGTCTTTATTACTTCGTCTAGATTTCAAATGTTTTGCCTCAAAACAAATATTATGCAATATAATTTAAATATGCGTACCTATAATTATCGTTTGTCAAATATACTGAACCTAAGATCTTGGTTAGTTTTTGCATTAAATATAAATTAATATAAGAGAATCATCATATTATATTATACCAATTTTATCTCATTCTGATATTTCTTTGCTATATTTTCGTTTAGTTAGTTCTGATGCTGATAAAATTGAAGTAAAGAATTATAGTGCTAGTGTTCTTTATTTAATTTAACTATTATTAGCCCTTTCGCATAATGCCTAAGTAGATATCTGTGTCTGGGGATTATTTAACTATTTTATTTATCTATGTATCTACTTTAGGTTCATTTATGATTAGTTTTATTTGAGTAGGAATAGAATAAATTTAATGCTGGGGTGGCTCCTGTATATCGCTTTTAAAGGCACAAAAATTAAAAACCTTTTTGAATGAGATCTTATGAGGAACAATATAAATTAGTATGAAGGAATAAGATGAAATGGTTAATGTTTAAATAAACGATTTTTTCTCCAAAAAAGCCAGTTTATTAAATAAACTTTCTTTATTTGATTTTCTTATCATGTTAAAGGGACGGAAGAGACTTTCGACTCCTAGTAATTGAAGACAAAAATTTCAAGAGTTAATAGAGAGTGAGAAATATTGCCGAAATATTAGGGTTTTGACACTTCATCGCCAGTTGTGCAAGCTGGGTTATAATATTTAACTAGGACGGGGTATATGAATGTAATATAAACTTTATCGTTAGATAAAATTGAATGGAGATATTAGGCATTTAAGGCTAGACTTGGGACTGTTGGTAGTAATGAAAAAAGAGTTATATTGAGTCTGCAACTCATTTGCTCATGAACATTATCATTGAATTTACATAGCAGATGCTAGACATTAAATAATGAGAATTATCTAACAAGAAATATATTAATCGAAGTGGTTAGAATAGTTGTTAATTAATATAACTAAACATTAGCTTCTACGTCTTTTAACATTAATTTAAAAGGTGTTTTAAATTAAAAAATTATATAATTAGGTAGTAGAATAACATGAAGTGTTTGCGTTTTCCTATATAATACAGATGTATCTGAATGAAATATCAAGAAATGATTTTTGAGATTGTGAAGTCAGGAAATGAGTTTTGATTTTAAGAGCATTCAGATCGTTACAGATTGCGAACTTTTGAATTATTTCATCCCTATAATAAAATAGAATCGTTGAATAGTTAAAATATTTTATAAATATTTACATAAATGATTAAGAATAATATCAACATTTTTTTCCTTTGGAATGCCAATAAAAAACATTTGCTCATTTATCTTCTCATCGTTACTTTTTTTCTCACATTGTATTACAATTTGGAAAATGGAATACAACCCGAATACAATAATTGTAAGTAAAAAATTATTATTTATTTTCATCTTATAATGCAATAACCTAAATTTTTAATTAATCAATAAAATTAGAATTAGGCGGAGCTATAATATATGAAATTTTAAATAATGAATGGTTTAAATTTTCAACTTTTGTAGACTTTGTTGAGGAAGCGGAGCAATTGACCATTGGATTTCTTTTAAATATCCCAAATTGCAAGATTCTCAACATGAGCGCTTATGACATTCAAATTCAACCATTCTTAAAAACGGATTTGCAAATGCCACAATGTCCTTCAAAAAATTGGAGTTACCAAAATAATTCGGTAATTAAGGATTTTAAATATTAATTTTGTCTAAACTAATTGCTGATGACACTGTATTTGTGTATTATCTACTACCATCCTGTTTGTCCTTTTGCAGTATTTAATATTGAACCAGACAGCAATAATTGAATCGGGATATTCAATGAGTTCCATTTCATGTTGTTTCAATGTCATAAAGCGCGTTGAGCAGTCTCCAAATTCTTACACGAGGGATGCTGATAAATTGTTTAAGTGAGTGAAATACATTTTGACGCATTTTAGTTTACCTATAATTATATTAATCAGCTAAACCTTTTCTGAAGGCTTATTAAATTAGTATTAAAAATGTAGGCATATAATGCTCAATCTTATTATGTACAATTGTATTTTATATTAGTTTCAGTAAAGAATGCTTCAAGATTTCAAGTCTCTTAACTGAAATGGTTGACGAGTTTATTCGAGTTAGTTGCACGGCAAAGTACTGGCCTTATTTCTTTAACGTTGTCTACAAAGATTATCATTCTTTCGCACTTCCTCACCAAAATGCTAAAATGATGAAAAAGATTGAAAAATGGAGAAATAAAAAGAATGGAAAACCTCCAAATATTTTCTTTTTTGGATTTGACTCTGTTTCAAGGCTCAACTCAATAAGAAATTTTATAAAAGTACGACGCTATTTAGAATATATCGGAGCGAATGAAATGGTTGGGTATACAAAAGGTTATTGAAACAATTAAATAAAATATTTTCCGATTTTTGAAATATACTTTATCATATTTTATTGTTTTAAAATGGTTTTGCTTACATTGATAATGAAGACTACAATACTTTTAGTTGGCGATAACACATTTCCAAATTCTGTAGCATATCACACTGGATATAGCGAAGAAGAATTAGAGGAAACTTGCTACAAAAGATATGAAAAACAAGATTTTTGCCCTTACCTTTGGAAAAAGTATAGTCCTTATTACATTTTTTGCATCATGTATAAATCAAAAACATTTGGTGGTGGTTTATTTGTGTAATTAAATAAATAAACGATTAATTTTTACAAATCTAGATTTGATGCATCAAGCTATTTTACTGCAATCATTGAAGACGTTCCTTCCCTCGCTGAATTTAATTATATGAAGACAGGCTTTGTTGAGAAACCAGTTGATTTTTATCCAAGATCAACATTTTTGAAGGCTCATATGAGGACAACGGTAAATTTGTAATAAATTAATTATTGCCATTATTCAAATACTCACAAACTTTCAAAGTTTTGAATATCCGTAAAATGTTAGGTAATATTTATTATAAAGTATTTAGTATCGTTTTAATCAACAATTAACAAGCTCGAAAATAATCAAAACTTAATTCTCATTAATATACAGGGATACTTTCTTGATTGTATAGGCGATAAAACGAATGAAGAATTTATGCTCAGGAACTTAGAAAGCTTCATGAATGCATCTTCTATTCACAATGTCCCATATTACATTTACTCTTGGTTTACAAAATTAGCCCATGAGGACCAAAATGAAGCTCAGGCTTACGATGATCTCATTTTGAACTTTCTTCAACGAATTGATCTCTCAAATACAATTTTATTTTTCATGAGTGATCATGGAATGAGGTTATTAATTAATTCATTTCCATCATTTCAATTTCTTTTATTATCACAAATAATAAAGAATTCCTGATGAGTTTTATGTATCTAAATTTTAAGTTCATTTCGTAAATTCTAGATTTGGAGAATTCCGTAATACAAATCCTGGGTGGTTCGAAGAAAAGCTCCCAATGCAATGGGTTTACATTCCTCCATCCATGTCAAGCAAATACAAGGACTGGAAAAAAAATCTCATTAAGAACTCTGAGTAATTATCACATATTTGAGTGAAGGCTATGCCTCCTCAAGACTTATAATTTACAAGAAAGATATTAATATAATGATGTTTCTCTCCAGGCGGCTCACGTCACCTTATGACATTTTCCAAACACTCGCTCATGTTCTCAAGACTGAATTGAACGTGGAAGTGGAAGACTCTGTGCGGATGAATGGCACTGTTCTCCAAAGACATCATGGAGTGTCGCTATTTAAAGAAGTTCCACTGGAAAGAACTTGTGAAGACGCCGGGATTCCAAGTCGTTATTGTGCCTGTTCCTCCCCTACAAAGCTCCCACTCCAAGATTCAAATCTTCAGCCTGCTGCAGAATCCGCCGTAATGAAAATCAACTCGATCCTTCCGTCCCAATGTGCTAATTTGACTCTGGATCGAATTCATTCGGGAGCTTCACTCAAAACGAGAAAGAACAGCGGAGAACTCACCACCTATGTTGTTGGCTTTTCCACCTCACCCGGGGAATTCATTTTTGAGGCAAATGTGAATTTAGTTAACCTGGACGAGAACCGCATGATGTTTATGACTGAATCTTTACCCAGTAGGAATAGCAAAATTAATAGAGATACGAGTTGTATTCATGATAATCGCGTTGAATTATTTTGTTACTGTTTATCATAAAATTGACTTTATTCAATTTAATTAATTAAAATTTTAAATTAAAAAATGACATTCTTATATAGTTAAAGCGTGCATGTTCTCATAGCTTTACACTAACTTTAATATCAATTTGCTTTTGCTTTTCTTCTCTAAATTTTCTATGTTACTACGTTCAAAATATCAATTTTGATCAGTTTTCTTTTAAATGAAAGAATTGTCGAGGCTTTTTTGGTAAATTCTAAGAAAAGATTTATGGAAAGGGAAGTTAATTTATTTTCCTTTTGTGCGTCACACACATCCCGTTCATAGAAGATAAGAGAGCCGTGAACGAAAGTAAATTAAGAGTGTTAGAATTCCTTTGCTCGCCTCAAAGAATGAGGGAAGAGGAAGCGTCGCGGAGTCTCAAGAATAGAAACTCTGTTCTTCACAACGACTTCCCGATTCTTCAGGGGAGATCTATAGGGACTCCCTCGTATAAACAGAATTCTGCCTATGTTTTTATATTCTCATTAACATTAGGGTCATTAATTTGAACAAGTACTAACATTAATGATTGTATGAGCCCAATGAGTCATTATGTTTAATTTATGATTTAGTTCAGTAAGTTAAATAATATTAATTAAAATTAATTTGACCACTTCCCAGTTATAAATGCTCGTAAATGCTCATTCGGGGCTCTTAATAACATAATAAGAAATACTCATTTGCCCCGAATGAAGATTTCTAATAATGCACTTGCGGGGCCGTGGTCAAATTAAATGATTAATGCTTTAAATTAATTTGTTATTTCCTTTATATTTATTTAGATTACACATCATTGTAACGCTTTCTGCTATAGGATCGTTGCGTTGTGATTTTGTATAGTAATACTTTTAACATTTAGTTAATTTTGTTCAGATTGTTAAGTCTTCACGTGCAAAATGTATTTTTCCCATTTAATGTAATGCATTGCATTTTGCAATCTTTTTCACTTTTGCTTACTCATCTATTTTTATTCTATTACAACAACTCTGACTGTGTAATAGATAGCAATTATTTATTTAATAAATTTGAACGGGATAATGGCTCTTCTCCGAATTAATTGACAAAAAATAATTAAAAGTGGAAAAGGTTAGGTACGGGCGAGGTTCGAACTCGCGCCCACTAAAGTGGAATAGCACCTGAAGCTACCGCCTTAACCACTCGGCCACCGTACCAATCTCATCATCAAGGCCCCAACGGGAGTCACAAGTATTGGATCTCTTTTTCCTCCGGGTGAGCCGCAAGGAACCATACGGCTATATCCTGCTCAGCTTTTAAGCGCTTCTTCTGTTGTTTATTTCACTTTCACCGGGAAAGCAACAAGTTATCTTTACTTCAATTAACTTTTGCAACAGCACTTTTGTGGCTTAATAATTAAATTATAATTAACCCTTTTAACGCACTTATTCAAAAAGGATTTAAAGATATTAATTGAAAAGACATTTAATTAGGATAAGATGTGCCAGGAAGGCGGTTAGTTAGAGCTGATTAGATTGATTGAGAGTTTCAGCTTTTCTTGTTATAATTTGTGATTTTGGTTTTAATTAGTTGCATATCTAATAAATTATAAATATGGCCAAGTTTACGATTCTTCTTCCATTGTCGCTCCGAAGAGAGCAATTCCAAGGACAAGATGGACACGGGCAGGAGAATGGGTCAATGGGAGAAACAAGAGAAGTCGTCCGTGTGACAATGAATTATCCAGGGAGTTCTGGGTCAACGGGATCCTTGTCACAGAAGGAAATTACTTTGCGGCTCACGAGTGACGAGAACCCAACCTTTTTCTTTCATATGAAGATCAATGAAGGGGAATACCAAGGATTGAAGAACGAACAAGGACTTTTAGTGGATTTCTTTGGATTTCCTAATCAGCTCCTCACGTTGCTCAAAAGATGTGATCCTAATTCAAGAGATGAAAATGAGATTGAATTGATCGGAGGACCAAAATTTCTTTTGGTTATGAAACCTTCCTTGAACGGAATTGGTGATTTATATAAATACACTCATGAATTAATATTTTAAAATCATTTGGTTTAATTAAGTATAAAATTGGAATTTAAAATTTTGATTTTTCAGTTAAAGTTAAACAATATTAATTATATTTTAATTGTTTAGTTTTGGATTTTGTTGAATCGAATCCCTTCAAGTACTTGAGCCATCTCTCACTTCGAATAAACCAAGGCACGGATGCGGAAGTGAAAAAATATCTCGCCGAACTCACATACGCTCTAAAAAAGGATCACGAGATGTTACAGAGTAAGTACATGCATTTGACGGCTCAGAAGGATGAGGAAATTACAAGTTTGAAGGGGAAATTGGAAGAGAAATATGAAGAGACGAATCGATTACGCCAAGAGATCCATGTACAGTCGAGTACAATTTCTAATAAATTCATGCAAGAATTGACAAATGAGAGGGAGAAGAGTCTCAAACTCCAGACGGAGCTTTCTGGAAATTTCGACATTCACAGAAGGGAAATTGAAAAGAGAGAATATGAGGTATAAGTTGTTTTTATTTTATTTTATTGATCATCTAACATTTCAATTCAAGCAATTTCAAGCTCAATTAATTTAATTTAGCTATTACTTTAAAATAAATTTCTTATTTTAACAATAACTAGGAATTAAATTTATTAAATAGTCCAAGAAAGCATTGGAAGACAAGATCGCTTACTATGAAAAAGAAAACAGAGATCTCATGGAACTTAAATCCAAGAATCACTCCACCATCGAAGATCTTGTAAACCGTTTGAAGCATTACGAAAACGACGTCAAGATTCTTCAACAAGAACTTACGCTTGCACGAAAGCAGATAGGAAAGTTGGACTCGGATTATCACGACAAAGAACTCCAAGCCAGAGCCTTTCAGAGTAAACTCAATGGAGCCGAAGAGGAATTAAGAGGAAAGCGGAATTTAAATTCGAGTCAAGAGGAGCTAATTCGAACTCTGACTGAGCAGAAGAAAAGTCTTGAAGTTCTGGCCGATTCTCAAGCACGGGATTTGGATAAATTGAAAAACTTGAGCAAAAATTGTAATTCAGAATTGAACAAAGGAAATGAGATCATCAAGAAGCTTCAAAATGAAATTAGAAATACTCACAATGACAAGAAATTAGAGGTTCGCCAATTAAAATATTTAAAATCATTTAAATAAAACGAAATAATTATTTAGTTTACAAGATTTTCTGGAATTTTGGAAATCAATTGCATTATATCCATTTAAATATTTATTTTATAAGTTAATAAACAAGTATTATATTTTTGGTAATTGTTTATATTTATTACACTCATTTTAAATATAACTTATTAATAACCCTTTTTCTATTTCTAGAAGCAAAAAAGGATTGATCTTGAAGAGGTTGTAGAGAAGAAAGAAAAAGAACTAAGCGGAATAAACGAAGAGTTAAAGAAGCTGAAAGATTTCATTTCTCAATTAGAGGATGAAGTCCAAATGAAGAACAAGTTAGTAGAAGAAATCCAGAAAAAAGTTGAAGTTCAAGAGGAGATTTTAAAAGCAAAAGAAACTCTCGTTTCGTGGCTCAACAAGCAGTTGAATGAACTTCAAGGACTTGGGAATCTCTCAAGATTTCGTCAAAATCTTGAAGTGGCCAAAGATCCTGAAAGATTTGGCCTTAAAGACGCATCTGAGCTTGAAAATCGGGATTCAACGCTTCGCGGAAACTCATTTAATCCGGACCAGAGTGGGAATAAATCCATTGCTTCGAATCTAAATTCATACAGTTCTCCTGCCTGGATGAACATTTACAAAAATTCATTGAAAAGATCCGAGTCAAGAGTTGAAGCTCATGAGGGGTCAATTAAAGAATCAACGCTCTTGGATAATGATGCGAGTCGAAATGGAAATGTAGAAGAAAAAGAGAAGAGCGGAGGAAGAAACAAGAAATTGAATCCTAGAAGGCCACCTACTTGGGTCACCAACGGAAGTTCTAAGGTGACATTGGACACCCTCATTAACAAACCTACTTTCCCTATTTGGAAAAGCTAGAGCAATTATTCTTCCTATATTGGAGATAATTAACCTAAATTGTTCATTAACATAATTCTCAATTTAAAAATCTTAAAGTGAAATTTTAGAATTTTCCAATATTATACTTATTGTTTGTATCCTATTTATTATTCATTTTAAGTTCGTAAGCATTTACTTTGCATTTTAATTCAACCAAGATCAAGACCAAAAGAACTTTTATTTTTAATATATTTTAAATTCCCAATAATGTTTTAGAATTTTCTTTATTTTGTTACAATTTGTAAGTGCAATGTGTTTTAATTTAAATGTGTGGTTGTTTTTAAGTATGAATTGGTAATTATTAACTTTATTAATGTTTTATGCTTGTGATTATGAATGTTCCGAAATAAGACGAGTAATTTATAAAATTAAAATATTTACCCGTTTTCGATTTATTTGGCTTGTCCGGCCGAAGATCCATAAAAATACAAACGTTAGTTATAAATTACTCTTACAAAGGCAAATTTTCTTTAAAGTCTCATTCTGTGAGTCTGAAAGGCATTTGGATTCTTGAGAATATTGACTTGTCCGAACGATTTCTCCGGATTTCCAATTCCCATTCTCCAGCGTAATAGCCATGTCAAAAAACCCCGTGCCTGGTTTCGTCTTCAGGGCCACTTGATACTTTTGAGGAAGTTGCATTAACGTGTTTTGCTTTTCTTTGATTAAATCCGATTGATAATTGTGATAGACCTTTTGAACACTCACGATTTCTTTCAAACTCAAAATTGCACATTTGGATGAAGAATTATTATTTCTAATGATTTCATTCATTCCTCCCACCAATAACTCAACTCCTTTTTTCACACTGTCATCATAAACAGGAATTAAAATTTTAGTATCACAAAAACACCATTCATCTGGGATTCCACTCGATTGACAATTCCTATTTGGGGGGATGGGAAGGAAAAGGCTGATGCCGCGTTGGGTCAATTCACTTTCCCCCCTTTTCATGAGATTCTCGTCCGTTATCCTTCGAAGATCCAAGAAATCCTTTAAAGTTTCATGGAGGTCAAAATGCGTTGTGAGTCTATCCACATTGTCCTGAAGGGTCTTGATGGCTAGCGGATATCTTTGTTTGAACAAGTCAGGGAAGATGAAATAGCGGAAGGGCATCCGATCCTCGAGACTCCCATGGATTGTGTCTCGCAATGGCCCTGTGCGAATCCCATGGTCGCTCATCAAGAGAAAGATCGTGTGGTTGAAATGCCCTTGGCTTTGCATCCATTGTAGTGTTTCAAAAACCAAGGCGTCGCCCAAGTGAGCTCTTTCAAGGACATCATGGAAGAGAGAATTGACCCAGGTGAATCCAAAGTATCGTTTGGTTGCTCCCATGAAGTTGGCAATGTTTTTCAAATTTTCGAGCAAGACTTGAAAGGCGAGTTTGGCAGCGTAACACAGATTTGAATTATTCGGATGCATATTTCCAATCTTATTGTCCATTAGACGAAAATGTTCATTACCTTTTAAAATTGGAGAGTTATTAGTCTTTTTACTAGTCAATCTTTAATAACAACTCTTTAAGTCATTTATATTATATGCAATTGTCTTAAAAATATTTAGTTAAATCTAAAATAGGAAATTAGTATATAATCAAAATAACACCATAATCACATGGAGATATCTTAAATCCTTTTTTATCGAGAGTAAATAATCCAATGTGATTTCCATCTTCTGCATAAGTCGTGTAATATCCATTATTCCTAAATTCTTTCCATATAAAAGGGCATTCGTCGAAATGACTGTTGTTTTTCCAACACTTTTGTTTCAACTCCTTGACATCAAGGCCGGTTAACATTGGAATCTATTAAAAAAAAGTTCTACTAAGAATTTTATTTATTAAATGTTTAAATGCTTAAATGTTTAGTGTTTATTAACTTTTATAATGATTTGTCATTTTGTAACATTAATATTAGTAAGTCTAATTAAACTAATTATATATAATATTAGTTTATTATTCATATTAAATTGATTAAATTACCAAGTTTGGAAAAGTATTATCTCCATTTTTGGCAGCTCCGTTCAATTCGATAGCATTCAATGTGTTTAAAAGGTAATTATGGGACTTGGGCAATGCTCTGATAAACTGCATGTGTGAAACTGCGTCAAGTCCTAAGATGACCACGTTGAAATCTCTTGGAACGTTTCTTTTGATTGCCGATTCCGTTCCTCTCTGTATTCTTTCCTCAATCTCTGGTTTCTCTCTAATAAATCTAAAAATGTCGATTCTGCTTAGGGATCCTTGTCTTTTCTTTGGGCATTGCAAGATGATCGAATCAAATTTATTTGGAATTAAAGTCACGTCATCGTTTGAATTTATTGGCATGCAATTTGAAGTTATCCTGTTCAAAAAATCAATTTGATGATTTAACTTTTTATTTATTTATTCATTTGTTGATCTTTTAAGTCAGCAACAGTCAATTTAAACTTGTCACCTATAATGGCTTTCGTAATTTGAGAATTGGTAATTTCTAGATTCTCCATAGTTTAATCCCTTGAAGCAACAATTCTCCGTGTCATAAATGGAGTTCTTTGTCGTGATGCGGCGGATTGAGGAATTGAAGTCCGAAACAAAAAGCGAGGTGGAGGGATATTCTGTGCTGCATCTGATTGTTGGTGGTGGAAGAAGATACTTTTTAATTGACTTTTCATAGGGGTCAAGTTTGGGAATATTACAGCCTGAATTACTAGTGAAACTTTTCCTCGCGTCTACTTCTATCTTTGAAACAAAGGTAATTTTGCTTTGATTATTAATGAAAAACTGTAAAAGATTCACAAATATTGTGATGAGTGAAATTCCGAGAATGAGAATAAGGGTTTTTAATAAATATTTTCTCATAAGTTTAATAGATGGGAAAAGTTTTTTTTTTTCTGGCAAAAGAATCATTATAATTATTGCCTTTTAACACAATGACTCGTGTGCCAAACTTTTTTGATTGATGTAAATTCTTGAGTTCAATGTACTGAATATTTGTCTGATTTTTACTGTAAATGAGAAATCTCTGCGACAGATGAGTTAAAACTTTTTAAGAAACGCTGTTACAAATCAAATCAAAAGTTGATTCATTATAGCAGTATTTAGATTTGAATAACTTAATTTGCACTTTTGGAACAATCACGTAAAATAACATTTCTTGAATGGATTTCGATAGTAGAGTTTCCGTAACTTATTATAGTCAAATGAGCATTTTTTAATACAAAATTGACGATCAAGATTAGCTCGAGAAGTTTCAAAATATTACTAATTGAGAACAAGTCTGACTTTGAGAAGGTTTGAAATTAAACGTGTTTTGAATTTAGGAACAAAAGTATTTTATTATCTACGTGCTACTATAAATGCATATAAAATAAATAATTATGTTTATTATTTTATTATATTACAAAAAATTCAATAAATACCCATGGGTCATTTAATTAATTTACCTTATTTGTTCAAAGGAATATTAAACTCTTTAGACAAACTTCACGTAAATTAAGCACAAAAACAAAAGGAGATTAAACAAAAAGGACTTGAGGTATGAAGAAGGAATAATTTTTGGTTATAATTTCAAGTGCCATTGAAATAATTTGTGCATTCACAATTCACAGGTAAGTATGAAATGAAGAATGAATATAGAAAGTTTACAAAATTAATGGTTTGTTAAATTATTTTAGACTCATAATGAAATACGGAGAGTGGCTGTTAAACGTTAAGACCTTTCCTATTGAATGACTCTTTCAGTCCTATATTGAGTCTGTTCTGACTAACCCATATTTAAAAATTCAATCTTTTTATGATGCAAATTGCTCATCCCAATGGCCAATTCTACGAATTTTCTTGCATACAATCTTTAAGTGATTAGAAAACGCAAAAGTCAACTAACATTAAGATAAATGTTCCTAGAGTAGAGTACATAAACCCTTTATAGTGAAGCATTAAATTCGATTTTTTAATTTTATCTCTTTCTCTTGCGTGTTTTGAATCATTGCTTGAATTTTATATGTATAAAAAAGTTTAGTTATATATTTATAAGACTTTTGTAAAAGTTGATAAACCCAATGAATTTATAAAGACCCAAGATAGTAAATAAGTTTTAAAGAGCAAGTTTATCATTTAATTAAGTAAAAAAGTATTAATGTAAAGTGAATGATGTTTATTTAAGTCCCATTTTCCGTATTTCCTTATCAAAATGTTCCACGGCCGCGTCTCCTTTTCTGCAAATGATCTGAGCTCTCCGCAGCCTTGCAAATCTGTCTTCCAGGACGTTGTTCACGTAGGTGAGGTCGTATATTTTGAGCATCCAATCATAAAGGCCTGGAATGGCAAGGAATGAATTAGTAAGGGGGAGCGTAATAATTAATTAGATTTAATACGGGCAGCGGGTGGAAAGGCGCGCTCGAGCTTCTCTCGGTCAAAGTCTGGGTGAGGAAGAATGTGTTCAACGAACTCGGCCACATTCTCCGGCTCGATACTTCCGGGCCTAGTCATTTCTCTCAAAGCCACGACAAAGTTTCCTCCGAGGAGCCTGGAATTCCCTTCATAACTCCATTATTCATTCCCACATTTCCTTACCTCCGGGAATGAGCCCAAAAGTCCACATGGAGAACTTCTTGAGTCACTCGGTCGTACTGGACGATGGGATCAATCCCCTGCCAACACACCACTTTTCATTTCTCTCATTTTATCCCTCATTCACATCTCATTTATTACTATTATCGACTATTTTTATAAACTTGTTATTAAATCACTACGGTCAATCACATCAATCACACTTTCAATTATAATTACTTAATTCACGCTTCTTTTATTCAAAAAAGAAGCGTGAATTAAAAATTAGTTTTCGTTACATTTCTACTTGAATATTGAAGTTGAAAAGAAATTAGACTCGATTAAACATTCAAAAACGCATGATTGTATAGGTGATGATTGTATAATCTATAAAAAGTTATGGTGTGTGTGGAGTTGTGGAGTACTTAAAGTATTATTAGTTTATTAGGTCCTGACGGAAAGATTTGTGGATAAGAACAAGAACATTTCATGAGAACATAAATAAGCATTTCATTCATTCATTATATTGAGTGTACATGTTATAATGCATTTGTAATGCATTTGAAATGAACTTGAAATGCTTGAATTTTTAATTTTCAATTATGAGAATAAATGTAATTCATTCTATTGCATTCCCCAAAGTAAAAAGAAATTCTAAAGTATGAAAGATGAAAGAGAAAAGTACAGGGTCGTCAATATCTTCTTTCAGCCTTTCTGAATTTTACTCTATTAATTCATACTCTAGAAAATCAGAAAAGAGAAAAAAGGATTTTGACGACGCTGTATTTTGTAAAGAGAGATTTGGAGTAATTTGAAAATGTTTTCATTTTTAATGGAGAAGGAACTGAAATACTAATATTTGAGAAAATATTAGTAAATCGTATTTTGATATTGCGATATCGCTAAGCGTAGATGATTAAATTGAATGACATTATTTACCTTGAGGATGCAGAGTCCTTCCATTAAAATCCTCACGGGTTTGGGCGGATTGTTCCTAATGGATTTCATTCTTGTAATGACCTCATAGGGGAGAACGGCTTGGTCCAACGACGCATCTTGCATGGCTTTCACCTCAATGTATTCATGCTCAGCTCTGCGCTGCAAAAGATACGCTTCGTCTCTCAACCGCTCAGCCTCTTGTTTCTCATCCAAAAGGCCAAACAACTTCATTTTGTCCTCATCACTCAAATCCAATGCAGCGTGCAATTTGGAATAGGGAGCCAAACGACGATCATTTTTGAAATCCATATTTTTCCAAGTTGAGGACAAAGCGGCCGTGTTGCGAAAAACGTTATTCACATTTATTTTGTTTTTATTTTGACCATCAGGACCAGCTTGTTGCTGTTGTTGGAATCCTCCGTCATTTTTATTCCCAGAGTCATTGTTGACTAATCCAGAAGAATTTGTATTTTCTTTTTGGTTTTGATTTTGGGAGTCTGAGGCTATTGAGGATGTTTTATTCTCTTTGGTCTCAGCATCGCCTTTGGATTGACCTTGGAAGGACTTGGATAATTTAGAAATGCCTAATGGATTGAGAAGACCACTTTGTCCTTCTCCTTCCGGCATGATCCCATTTTTTAAGTCTTCTTCCGCTCGAAGACTGGCTAAAGTGCGTCTTTATAAAGGAGATTTAGTATGAAGAACTTTAGGCGCATATTTGTATAAATTATGAGTAATAAAATTATTAAATGTTAAAAAAGTTATAAAATTGTATTTAGCTATAAAGATAAAAAGTTGGCTTAATGTAAACTTCATTTATACCTCAATGCTGAGGATTCTCTGGACTTATTCTTCCAATGGGTTGTTCTCTTTTTGAGGATGGCTAGATTTATGAAACTTTTGGGCCACAAGTTGAGTTGACTAATTAAAATATTAATTTTTAATCATATTTAGCCTTGTTGAGCAGAACAGATTTTGTAAATTATTAGTGTGATTTCTTATTTTACCAAGTGTAAAAACAATTTATGATATAGGTCGGGGTGTTTGGTTAAGGTTTAAAGTCTATTTTGGAGTGAAAGTTTTGTCAACGTGTAATGTGTACAAGGTTTTATAGAAAATTTGTAAATATTTAATATTAATATTATGGAAAATCTTACGCAATTTTCTTTTTAACCCAATTTTTGATTGATGACTTGATTTTGATTATATTGAAGAAGCTGAAGGTTGAGCGAGGAGGACCAGTTGAGCCAATTACTCCCTTGTTTTTATCGCTTTTCCTTTGGGATTTTCTTTGCGGTTGGTTTTTGTTCCCACCCGCGGCTCTTGGACCTCCGACATTCTTTTGAGGATTATTTATTGATTCGTCTTTCCTATAAATTCAATTATTAATACATGATCAAACGAAATATGAATGATAGTTTTTGTAAATAATTTGAATAGAAAATAATTAATAAATAATTAATTAAAATTTATATTATAGGTATATTATGGGGTTATTTTTTCTAATTCAACTCGCTTTGCTTTCCAATCTTTCATTGTCCTTTTCAAACGAAGGATCTTGAACACATCAAGTGTTGAATCTGCAGATTTTTGTTTCGTCAGCTTTTTACTAAATGAGGAATTAAGAGAAAAATATTTTTGATTTAATTGTAAGTTAAATCATTCAATTACAACGTACATTATGTAACTCAAAAAGTCTTATTAATTTTTCATGGGGTAAGTTGACTTACCTCCCTCGATTCTTCACCCATCCTTTAATAGATTTCTTTAAATATATTACTTTAAATAAATCTGTCATTCCTCCATCATCTCTGATTTGAAACTTCATTCGACTTAAATTTCATGTAACGAAATAAAATTATGTTTAGAAAACGATATAATGCATAAACTATATTATATCATACATTTACTGTTGAGTAATATTCAATATTAATTCATTAGAAAATTAGACATTTCATATAAATGTATAAGTATGTAATAACATTAATCTGTTACTTGTTATATAATATATATGTTATGTTATATATATATATTTTGTCAATCAATGCTTACTATTTTTTCAACCACCCAAAAACATTTCTGTTAAATCGAATGACACGGAAAATGTCCATTTGGTTTTTTCTATAATATAAAATTATATATAATATTATTCTCATTTTAGATAATAGTGTAATACCATTTTATAAATGGGATTTGTTAGCTCCTTCATCTTAAATTTTAAATTCTACAAATGTATTATGTATTAATTTAAACTCTGTAAATCCAATAATTCTATGTATGTATACATCAAAATATGGAAATAAATCTATTCTATTCTATAATATTAAGAAAAGTGTTTTCTTATGCATACAAACATAAAAGTAAAGATTACACAAAGATTTGTTAATGTCAATTAACACATAAATAGTTAAAATTTACCCTTTTCCTTTTGTATTTGCCCTCCATGCTTTAAACAGACTCTTTGCTTTTGGAAGGGCTTGGAATATTTTGGACACAAGGTTGAACTTCCTATTTGAGATATATTAGTTAGCAAATAATTTATTAATAATTCATTGCTCTATTCAAATAAGGTAATTGTTCAAACATGATGATTTGAGTAGAATTTTTTTTAAACACTATTCAACAGAGCATTACCTGAAATCAATTCTCTTAAGAAAAATCAGTGCTCTGACTCCACGTGATAATTTAAGGTTGGCTGCTGATGCTGTTACGTCTGTATTCGACATTTTGATTGAAGTTTACAATTACTTTTCAATGATCTTTAAGAATATTTTTAATTACTATTATTATTGTAAAAAATATTATTAA